>JASDQU010104511.1:221077-237040 GCA_032191745.1 Picea mariana
ACAAATGCGCGACACCTTTTCACTATAGGGATTGTTGATTTCTGAGAACACACCTTATGGTACTGGAAACATGCAAGGACATGGAAAGATGGTATGATAAATCCCACCAAGATGTGGAAAGGATCGAGTACATCAATGGAGTTCAATAGGGATGCAACGTCAAAGAGAATGACATTCGGGTACTAAGGGACAACAACATCGACTGCATAAAGAAGTCGACCGAATATTGGGTGAAAATGGCCCAAGAACCTCATCAGAAGATCTAAGACAAATTAACCAATTTTGAAAGGAGATGGACCAAGATCAATCAGGTGATGAGAGACATCGGTCTTATATAATTTGACACATCCGAGGACTTTGTCGACTTCCATGAAATAGTCAAACGACACAAATAACAAGACTCATCATGGAATACAAAAGTAGAAAATGTGGTGAACATGGCACCAGGTCAAGTACAATAGTTCATGGAGCACTCGATAAAGGCTTGGACAATGTTACAATAGTTAAGTGCTAAAGTGGTCAAGTATTAGGCATGGGCATTGGAAATAAAGGAGATCCTTTCGACCCCGATGGACCAACATATATTCTTGTATGCCAACACATGAGAGGAACTCTTCATCAAATGGTCAGAGTATGAGAAGAGTCATCCACTTAAGTGAAACCATTTGATGACTCTTAGAAGACTGAGAGATGGAAGTGCCATGTGGCAATGTTTATTTTTACTTATCTTTCACTTTTGATAGTTATTTTTAGTTAATAATTTGTTATAAATAAGAGGATCGACCTGTTATAAGAGGTCGATGGTTTTTGACAAAGACCGTCATTTTTTGGAATTGTAAAGAACTATTTCAAAGCTACCTTTGTAATATCCCTAGGCCAAACCTAGTTGTAAATGTAAATGAAAATGTACTTAATCTAGTGATTTTTTTTATATCATTTGTGTATGCACCTTTCATGGCATAGTGCACACATGTATTGCGCAGTAAAATGATGAAGTGTGCATATTCTTGGATACTGCACACAACAACTTAAGTGCACATGATTTCAAGGCCAGGGAGCCTTTGTGTATATGTTTTGTTATATAGGTTGGTGAGAAAGTTATTATAAGCTAGGATACTTATGTTTTGATTAGGCTGGAGAGCCTAGACGTTAAAGGCCAGTGCACCTACTTTTGTATATATCTCATAATTAATATAAAATTCATCATTACACATAGACCGACCACAATAAAAGATATGGGGAGCTAAACTCCACTAGTTAGGGAAAGGGAGGGACCTAAAAGTTAAGAAAAAGGGGTTGTTTGGGGAGCTTAAGCCAAAAAAGAATATTATATTAATATTTCTTAAACCATAAAGTATGGATAATTATTTTATCCTAAGTTCTAAAGTTGGGGACAAGTGGGGGCAAACTATATCCCAACATGATAAGTGTCAAGTTGGGGACATGCATACATTTTTTTGGGACTTAGTTTAATTTTCCATCTTTTCCATCATTCTTCCCATCATTCCTTCCATCATTTAGTCATCCAGTACATCATCCATGAGCATGCACACACCCATTGAGCTATCCTTCGTATCTTCATGACTGTACTTGAACCTGTATCCATATCCATTTTGTGTTGGTGTATCTGGTTATCTTGGGCATTGGACTGAAGAGGCGGGTCATCAGGCCCATGAGAAATTCTTTGGGTGAGATAATTGTTGGGAATTTATTTCTTGAAGGTGCTAAACTGCAGCTATAGTTATCTTAGACTTCATGTTCGACCTATTGCTAAAGCCCAGAAAGGAAGTGGGGCAGTTGAAGGACTGTTGAGCAGATAAGGGGCACACTTCCTGGGTGGGACAGACATGTGGGGAATGAGGGACTGTAGGTTTTTAGTTTGATTTGGCACCTAAGACGGAGTCTTGCCTATTGTCTATGAGCCTTTAGCCTGGTTAGGAATCCCTTTAACCGCATGAATTTTAGTCCCAGCTCGGGGGTGACTCACTGTTGAGAGTGATGAACAATGTGGTCTAAGTCTGGGAGGTTCATGGAAGGCCTGTACGCAGTTGGTGACATTCTTACCAAGATAAATGCCAATCGTGTGAAAAAATTACATGTTGCATTTTTATTTACCTGCTTATTTTTATGGGTTATCATATGTGTGGTTATAACTGTGTTTATTTTTATGGGCATTTCTTGTATATGTTGCATGTATATGTTTACTGTTATTTCAGTGTGAATCCATGCATTTATAGATGTATTTGGTTGTTTACATTTTATATATATGTTCCCTCAAGAGTTTTGTGTATATATATTTTAATTGCATGCAGTTCGAAAAATTTATGCGGCATAGCTCAGTTGGATACTGGGTATGTTACAATATGTTCCGCAGAGAGAACGAAAGATTTCTCTAGCATAGAGTGGCCCAGCATGGATGGTTGGGGACATTACAATATGGTATCAGAGCTTCAGTTTTCAACGTTGAGCCTGGATGGGCCGAACAAGTTGAGTTGAAGAATTTTTTTACATAGAATCTATTTCTATGTGGCCAAATTTCAGTTTTTTTTAGAACGTCCATGGTAGAATTTAGAAAAAAATGACACGGAATTGGGAAAAGCCCTAATTTTTGTTGTTAAATTCGGGGAAAATTGAGAAATTTTTCCAAGCGATGAGATATTCCCGATGTAATATATGTTTTAGAAAATTCAGATCTAGAATGGGTTGAATTTGAAGTTACAATGAGGCCATGATAGATGGAGCGAGTTTAGTGGTTAAATTTCTCAATTCGTTTGGATAGATTCATTCCAGAAATGTCAACTTACAATGATTTTTTGTTGCATAGGTTGAACTGGTGTTATTGGGGTGAAATTGAACAAATTTCATGGTTGCAAAATGTCTATGGTAAATTGGGGATAAAGTTAAGAAAAAGCCCCAATTTCTACAGAAGAATTCAGGAGGAATTGATGCGCATAAAAATGAATGTGCATAGGTGGGTGCACTAAAGATGCATGTTGCGCAATAAAAAGCTTGTGATATAAAAGAATTGGGCACTATGCGGAAAAATGTGAGCATGCGGGTGCGCGAGATAAAATTTGGTATTGCACAGAAAAATAGTGGTGTGCTAGTGTGCATACTAAATTTTGGTGCCGCGTGGAAAAATGTTAGTGTGTAGGTGTGCGCATTAAATTTCGGTGCCATGCGGAAAAAAAATTAGTCTGCAGGTGTGTGTGCTAAATATCTGTGTCGCATGGAAAAATGTTGGTGTACAGGAGCACGCACTAAATTTATCATTGTGCGGTGTGCACACACATAATAATGACGCACGTGGTGTGCGCAATTTTGGCAGAGCGGAAAGGATTTTTGTTGGTGTATGTTTAATGTGGGTATATGTTGTCGTGCGACAGTTTAGTTAGTGGTGCACACAAAGTTTTGGTGCATGGTGGAGACGTACTAAAATCTGGCATGGTACAATTCGTAGAGTATAAAGTGCACAGAATATCATTGCGCGATACAAAAACTGTGTGCAACAGGTGATAGTGCAAGAACCAAAACTGTGCGCGGTGGATATTGGCGCGCGACCCAAAAGTAGTGCACAGTTATTGGCGTGACAAAGAGGTGATACACAATGGTTCTAAAGTGAGCGAAGCATGATTTACCTTGTTTTTTTGTTGCGCATGATAAATATGGGTTACAGGTTGAAATTTGTGCACGTAATGTCATTTGTAGGGTAAACAACAGTAGAAAACCAACGATTTTCTGCGACGTTTTATATCATTTGAACGTCATCGTTTTGTAGCGCATTTTTGGGACCCTTAAGAGCGTTTTTAGAAACGCAAAAACCACAAGAACAAAGTGTGTCAAGGAACACTCTGTCTCTGTAGTTCAAATAAAATAACTCGGAGAGAGCCTTCTAATGGTGTAAATCGTTCATCAAACAGAGCTTTTATGAGAAAGTTACAACACAAAGAGTGAAGGGTAAATTTTAAGACCGAACTAACTTCAAAGAGTCATAACTTTCTGCTTTGAAATCAGATTAAGGCACAAGAGGAGTCAATGGAAATATACTGACCCATAGACGATATTCCCAAAGCTCAATTAAATTTATGGGCATGTAAAAAATGTTTAATATGGAAAATAAGGCACATGTAGCACTTTACACCAAAAACAAGAATTGGTCTAGAACTTCAGCAAGTTGTAACTGGCAACCAGGAACCCAAAAAAAGGTGAAAATTCGACGGAGTGTCCATATTATGTATATGAATAAACCCAATTGATATCCTACTAAAAATCCAAAGGCATAGGTGCAAAAATGCATAATTACAACGCAAAGTTGTGCGAAGTTGAAAAATGAACAGAAAAAATAATGTTTTTTAAATATCCATAAATTTTTGATTGAGACTCATAATTGAGCATGGGAGTAGGATTTGGAAAGGTATTAGACAGTGGAATCTAAATATCCACCCATAGAATTGATTTGGGCATTCCAATTTCTATTATATTAGAAGAAATAATTATGATATATATTATTGAACCAGAATGGTTCATATTTTCATGAAATTGTTGAAACACTTAGCCTGACAAAGTTTTGTTGGTTGCGCATTTTGCAGAGTTAAAAAAAACTAGATCAGATCAGGATCAGCATAGAGTCCATAGGAATGGAGGAGGCACATGGGACTTACATCCAGGAAGATGAAATCAGAGGGATGGTTGTCCATTTTGGCATTGAAGGAACAAACTCCAATGGACATGGAGATGAAATGAATGAAAACATGAATATGACAGAGACCATTAAAAATTTACAAAAGGATGTCTAAAGCCATAAAGATGGTAATGAAAGGATTATGAGATCCAAGGAACAATAGGATGACTTCAACATGAAGTTAATTCAGATCTTGAACCGAATAGAAAAGAAGTTGGATAAGGAGAGTGGCTCAAGCAAATCTGGAAGTCATGGGCCTCCTGATGAGAAAACAAGAGTAATAAGTGTTAGCAGACATTACCATCACTCCCCAAGGAATTCCAATAAGATATCACATAGCAGCTCAAATACATCCCTTGTTAGAAAGAATAAGAGGTCTGGGGTGGATGAGCTACGAGGAGAAATGAACAAAATCAAACCTCCTACATTTGATGGTGAGCACAAGAAGGATGAAGATGCAGAGACATGGTTGTTGGGCATGATAAAGTATTTTCAATTGCATAATTATTATTCTCATGCAAAAGTTAGAATTTCCATCTATCAACTCAAGGTAAAGGCATCCATGTGGTGGGATCATCTTGTGCAGGGGCAACACATTAAAGAGAAAAGTGTTACTTAGAGGGAATTCAAGAAGTATTTTGAAAAGAAAAACTTGACTAAGAGATACTATGATAAGAAAATGAAAGAGTTATTTGAACTCAAGCTTGGGAGTATGACAATAGATGAATATGAGAGAAGGTTTTTAGAACTGTTGAAGTATCTCTCTTTCATCAAGAATGAGATAGTTAAGATTCAAAGGTATTTTAGTGGATTTCCATCATTCATTAGCGACAAAATACAGTATGATGATCCCAAGACATTGGAGGAGACCATAAGGTGAGCTAAGTGCCTATATAATCAGCAAAAAGCAAGGGAAACTTTCCAGAAATCTTGGGAACACAAAAATGAATTCAAGATGGATCAGAGGAAGAAGGGAACTAAGCCACCATTATTCATAAATAATACTTAGGGATAACCAACTTATAGAGAACCCAGAACAATTGAGGTTGGAGGTCAAAGGAAAAGGAAGACACCTATTCAATGTTGGGGTTGTAAAGGAGATCACATGTTCAAAGATTGTCCACACAGAGGTGAAAAAGGGAGGACTGCTCACAATGTATAGCTAGATGAAATGGTGGAGGACATGGATATAAATGTGCCAAGGATCTATGCAGCCCTGGAAAACAAGAAAGAAGAGTATTAGTCACATATGATTGAAGTGGAAAGTATGATCGACAACCAAACCATTTCTACTTTAATTGATTCAAGATCTAGTCATAGTTATATAGATCCTAAGATGGTGGAAACTTTGAATTTACTAAGAATCAAGCATGGAAAATATTGGTTGGTGCTACTGGCAATTGGAGCCAAAAGAAACATTAATGAGATGGTTATTTCATGTCTTATGGACATGAACGGACTGAACACTAGGGCATATTTGAACATCTTTCCTTTACGTTCCTATGACTTTCTAATTGGGATGGATTGGTTGGACCAACATCATGCCATCCTAGATTGTCATAACAAGGAATATACTTGCTTGGATGAGGAAGGGAGCCTATGGAAAGTGTAGGGGATTCCCAGGGAAGTAACCATCAGAGAGATTTCAGCGTTGTAGATAAAGAAATGTTACAGAAAAGGGTGCCAAATCTTTGTAGCGCATATGGAAGAGACACCTAAAGATAAGGTGCCAAATTTGGAAGATCATGCAGTCTTGGAAGAGTTTAAAGATGTGTTNAAAGGAGGTATCGGGACTACCCCCAAAGAGAGATGTTGATTTCTCTATAAATTTAATGCCTGGAGCAACTCCAGTGTCAAAGACTCCTTACATAATGAGTACACTAGAGTTGAAGGAGTTGCAAATGAAAATTGAAGAGCTTCTAAAGAAGGGGTATATACGCCCAAGTGTGTCACCTTGGGGTGCCCCAATCTTATTTGTAGAGAAAAAAGATGGAACATTAGGATTGCGCATTGATTTTAGATAGTTGAATAAAGTGATTGTGAAGAACAAGTATCCTCTGCCAAGGATTGATTATCTCTTTGATCAATTGAAGGATGAAAAGATATTTTCAAAGATTGATCACAGGTCGGGATACCATCAAGTAAGGATTAAAGAGGAAGATATTAGCAAGACTTCCTTCAAGACAAGTTATGGTCATTATGAGTTTACAGTGGTTCCATTTGGGTTGTCAAATGCACCAATTGTTTTCATGTGCTTAATGGATGGTGTTTTACGAGAATATTTAGACCAGTTTGTCATTGTATTTTTGGATGACATCTTCATATAATCTAAGTCAAAATAAGAGCATGAGAATCATTTGAGAATGGTGTTGCAAGTATTAAGGGAGTATCATATGTATGCCAAGTTGAGCAAGTGCTCATTTTATCAAAAGAAAATTCATTATTTGGGGCATATCAGTTCAAAGGATGGGATAGTCGTGGATCCTGAGAAGATAGAAGCCATTCGAGGATGGTCAGCGCCAAAGAATGTGACAGAGGTCATATCATTCATGGTCCTTGCAAGCTACTACAAGATATTTATTGAAGGATTCTCAAATATTTCACACCCAGTCACTTCCTTACAAAATAAGGGTGTGAAGTTTCAGTGGACATTGGATTGTGAAAAGAGTTTCCAACACTTGAAACAATTATTAACAAGTGATCCAATACCAAGGATTGCAGACCCAAATGAATACTTCATTGTATGCACATATGCATGTAAAGAAGGACTTGGTGGAGTCCTCACTCAAAATGGGTTTATTATATGTTATGAATCAAGGAAGTTGAAGGAGCATGAAAGACACTATGCCACTCATTATTTGGAGTTGGCAGCCATAGTGCATGCCTTGAGGAAATGAAGACACTACCTCATGGGGAAAAGGCTTGAGCTAAGAATAGACCATAATGGTTTGAAATATTTATTTGATCAACGAACTCTAAATTCTAGGCAAATGAGATGGTTAGAATTTCTAAGTGAATATGACTTTGATATAAATCATATCAAGGGGAAAGAGAACAAGGTGGTTGATGCACTCATCATAAGAGTTCATGAATTGCATGCTACATCCATTACCATGTACCAATCAGATTTGAAAGACATAATTATAGAGGTTGCCAAATCAGATTTGCAATACAAGGAATTTGTAGGAAAATTACAGCAAGGTAATTTACAGTAGAAAATTGAGGAATATATGCTAGATAATGATGAAATTCTCATGTACAGGGGAAGAATTTATGTACCAAATTCTCAGGAATTGAAAAATCCGATATTGAGAGAAATGCATATTGTACCTTATGCTGGGCACCCAGGATATCAAAAAACTATTGCAGTTGTCAAAAGCCAATATTATTAGCCATGCATGAAGAAAGAGGTTGTTGATTTTGTTGCCATATGTTTGGAATGTCAAAAGGTAAAGGCTGAGCATAGACACCCAGCTAGTTTGCTACAACCATTACCCATTCTTGAGTGGAAGTGGGAAGTTGTAACCATGGATTTCATTGCCAAACTTCCCAGAACAAACAAGCAACATGATTATATCATGGTAGTGGTGGATAAGCTTACTAAGGCTGCCCATTTTGTTCTAGTTAAGATCACTCACAAGGAAACAAACATTTTTTATGTTTATATGAAAGAAATTGCTAGATTACATGACATACCTAAGACGATTGTGCCTGACAGAGATCCAAAATTTACCTCAAAATTTTGGAAAGGATTATTTAATGGATTTGGAACAAATTTAAATTTTAGTACAACTTATCATTCAAAATCATATGGACAAACATAGAGAGTGAATCAATTGATTGAGGATATGTTAAGGATGTATGTGGTGGATAAACCATCAATATGGGAAGACTACCTACACTTGGTAGAATTTTCTTATAACAATGGGTACCAAGCATCTCTAAAGATGATCCCATTTTAGGCACTTTATGGCAGAAGGTGAAACACACTAGTAAGTTGGGATAACCCAACAGATAGAGGCGTGGTTGGGACAAATTTTCTCACGGAAATGGAGGAGAAAATGACAAAAGAAAATAAAAAATAAAGGCTTCCCAAGATAGGGAGAAAATATATGCTGACAAGGGAAGAACTCATAGGGAATTTAAAGTGGGTGATCATGTATTTTTGAAAGTGAAGGCCAACAAAAGTTCCCTAAAGTTTGAAAATTGTTCAAAGTTGACAGCTCGCTATTGTGGGCCATTTGAAATCTTAGAGAGGATTGATCCAGTTGCTTGTATGATTGCATTGCCTGCATCTATGTCTATTCATAATGTATTCCTTGTATCATTAATCAAGAAATATATACAGGATGCTAATCATGTTATGATTGGAATGTGATTCAGGTGGAGCAAGAAGGTTCTTTTCAAGTGCATCTGGTATGCATTTTGGACCAGAAAATCAAACAGCTCTGGAATCAATCCATAGGGCTTGTAAAATTCCAATGGACCTGGTACGGTCCTGAGGACACTACTTGGGAGCATGAGGATGCAATGCGGACAGAATACCCACATATTTTTGAGGAATTTTGAAATTTTGTTGTATATGGGTACATGATGCACTAAGGACAATGCATAAACAAGGGGAGAGGATTGTAATATCCCTAGGCTAGACCGAGTTGTAAATGTAAATGAAAATGAACTTAATACAGTGAGTTGATTGATATCATTTGTGTATGCACCTTTCATGGCATAGTGCACTCGTGTATTGCACAGTAAAATGATGAAGTGTGCACATTTTTGGACACTGTGTGCAGAAACTTAAGTGTGAGTGATTTTGAGGCCAGGGAGCCTTTGTGTATATGATGTGTTTTATAGGCTAGTGAGCAATTTTTATAAGCTAGGATGCTTATGTTTTGATTAGGCTAGAGAGCCTAGATTTTAAATGTTAGTGTGCATACTTTTGTATATATATCATAATTAATATAAAATTCATCGTTGTGCACAAACCGACCACAATAAAAGAGATGGGGGACTAAACTCCACTGGTTAGGCAAAGGGAGGGGCCTAAAAGTTAAGGAAAAGGGGTAAGATAGCGAGCTTAAGCCAAAAATGAATATTATATTAATATTTCTTAAATCATAAAGTATTGATAATCATTTTATCTTAAGTTCTAAAGTTGGGGACAAGTGGGGCCAAAGTAGCTCCCAATATGACAAGTGCCAATTTGGGGACATGCATACATATTGTTGAGACTTATTTCATTTTTCCATCTTTTCCATCATTTAGTCATCCGGTCAATCATCCATGAGCATGCACACATCCATTGAGATATCCTTCATATCTTCATGACTATACTTGAACCTGTATCTATAGCCATTTTGTGTTGGTGTATCTGGTTATCTTGGGAGCTGGACTAAAGAGGGGGGTTGTCAGGCCCATGAGCAATTCTTTGGGTGAGAGAATTGTTGGGAATTGATTTCTTGAAGGTGATAAACTACAACTATAGTTTTATGAGACTTCTTGTATGGCCTGTTACTGAAGCCCGGAAAGGAAGTGGGGCAGTCGAAGGACTGTTGAGTAGAGAAGGGGAGCACTTCCTCGGTGGGACATGCATGTGGGGAATGAGGGACTGTAGGTTTTTAGTTTGAGTTGGCACCTAAGACAGAGTCTTTCTTGTTGTCTATGAGCCTTTATCCTGGTTAGGAATCCCTTTACCTAAGTGGATTTTAGTCCCAGCTCGGGGGTGACTCATTGTTGAGAGTGATGAATAGTGTGGTCTAAAGATGGAAGGTTCGTGGAAGGTATGCACGCATTTGGTCACATTCTTACCAAGATAAGTGCCAATTGTGTGATAAATTTACATGTTGCATTGTTATTTACGTGCTTGTTTTTATGGGTTATCATATGTGCAGTTATAACTATGTTTATTTTTATGGGTATTTCCTGTATATGCTGTATGTATATGTTTATTTTTATTTCAATGTGAATCCATGCATTTACAAATGTATTTGGTTGTTTACATTTTGTATATATGTTTTTGCAAGAGTTCTATGTGTACATATTTTAATTGCATGCAGTTCGAAAAATTTATGTGGCATAGCTCAGTTGGATAATGGGTATATTACAATATGTTCCACAGAGAGAATGTAAGAGTTCTCTGGCATAGCGTGGCCCAGCATGGATGGTCGGGGGCGTTACAACCTTAATCAATAAGTCTTGTTTAGGACTGGAGACAAGTTCATGTTTTCATCAACAGCGTGTTTGATTGAATCATATGGAGGAATTACTTCCAACTTTATTTCATGAATGGATGTTGTAATGAGTAAGAGTTTTTGAATCTGTTGATAAGTTAGTTGATTCAATATTTTTATAATTCTTTCCTCTAATGATGTAAACGAATTGTTGTGTTAATGTGTGATTGGTAATTATATATAAGGAAAATATTTTTCTTGCCATCATTTTATTGCATGTATGTTCCCTTCTGATAAATTGTATCTGAATCAATAATTGAAATTCCAGCAAGTTGATGCATTAGTACTAGGTTTTTCATAGGTGTAAGAATTAGTGTATGCATGCTTGAGAATGAGGGTTATCCCAAGCTAAGCCTTCTTTAGTATTTAAGAAATTTCCCCTTTGTTTCCCAGCTGGTTTATACCAACATTTATCTTGTATCGGTCCCATCTATAAGAGAAAATACAAAAAAGAGAACGTTTAAACTAAAGGAGGAGCTTTCACAAGAAGACATCCTATCAATCACTATGGAAAGCCCATCGATTAATTGGTTGGATCACAAGATCTAGAGAACCATTCCACCATTAAATGCTGGAGATCATAATTGGGCCTCAGTGGCAGCTTCGGTTCCTACTGTTGAGTCAAAGGGATTTAGGAACCCTCAACACATAGTTGTACAATTTCACCCTGATGCTCCTTTTCTTATCCAGATTATTTTTGGCATGAAATGAGAACATAGATATAATAAATAAATGAACAGAGATATCATGGATATCTAATAATATAACAGAAATGTATCATAGATGCAACCATAAACACATAGATACAGTAATACACGATTTCTATTAATAAAAGACTCGCTAGAATGGTGGGAGCTTATCTCTGAGAAGAGATGTGATGGGTACTCTCATTCGCAAGAAGATAATTTTACAATGAGACTCCAAAGGCCTTTTTATAATAAATAAAATCCAAAACCATAACCCCAGAAGATGAAAAACCAACAATTTTGTGGACCCTGTTTTGGGTAGTTTGGTGTATCAACTTCCTAGGGGCGCAACTTTGACATACAATCTTTGTTTGGGGCACACGATAGATCGTTGGAAACATATAGTCAAGGATATTCATTTAGGGGTATCAATTAGAGCCTTTGTATGTAATTTAGAATCTCTATCCCCAAAATCCTTCATTTAGGCCATCAAAATAGCCCCGGAAGTTAAAAACTGCTAAAAATAGTAAATTACCAAAATTGTCAAAAAACTGTTTTGAGCTAGTTGGAAAAGGTGGGTGGCCATCGATATCCACCTAGATCAATCCTCCCTCCTTAGGAATCAATGGTATCCATTGCATTGAGTTATTGGGGGAAAGGGAAAAGTGTTTGTTGAATCTGCATCTTGATGAGTTGCTTGCCTTGTTGGAGAAGTTCCATTTCTTAGCTTGTTGAAGGTTGTCATGAACATGTGGCTGGAAGGGTTGGAACTTTTTAACCAATTTGACTACATGATATTCCTTTGTGCAGAAGTAATATTTACACTTTGTTGCAATCTTTTTGACCTGCTTCTGTTGAATAGAAGGTGCTTGGGCCGAGGCTATAGTGGTTGTAGTATCGTCCTATTCACCTTTTGAATAGATTGTGAAGAAGATAAATTTTGTAGTATGAGATACTACCCTGTGTCACTATTTAGGTGGAAAAATAGTAAGAACTACCTCTCGTATTATATAGAGATCACCCCCCAGAGAAACAATGGCACTGTGGGGTCGATACTCGTAAACAACATAATGCTTCCTCATATATGGTTGGCCCAAGAGAACATCACAAACATCCAGTGGGGAAAAATTGCATAATACCTCATCCTTGAAGGGTTGGATGTCGTATGACAATCAACATTGTTGTCTGACATTAATATCTCATCCCTCGTGAAGCCACCCGATGTTGTATGGTTGCGGGTGTGGTGTTGTCGACAATCCCAACTGTTTGATGAACTTTGTTGAGATGAGGTTCTTCTGGCTTCATATATCAACAATAAAATACAGTTGGGTTCCCTTCACCCACATATGTGAATGAAAAAGGTTCTCCCCCTCTTCAGGATATGTGTGTTCTTCTAGTTGAATTGTTGTGGTTGCAACAATAGTAGTGGGGTTTGTGTCGATGATCTGTATTTTACCAGTATTGTCAGAATCATATTCTGAATCAGGGTTCAGATCCTTGTCTTTGATATTGACGACCAATGATAATTTTGAGTGACATTCCTCGATGTTGTTCTAGGGGATTTTGTGGAAATCGCACCATTTTCCGGTGTCCTTCTTTGTCTTCCTATGACCCTTCTTTTCCTATGGCTTGGAATAGTTTTCGAGAGATTGTTTGTTAGGGCCATATTTATCATACTTTGGTTATTGCGTATTTGTAGACCCGAACTCCCATTTGTTCTGGTGCTTAAATTTCTGCTCAATTTTAACATGATATCGATAAGCAACACTGAGTGATGATATTTCCAGAAAGTCCATTTAATTTTGGATGTATCTATGTAGAGCCCCACGGTATTTCAGAACCAAATGTTGTTCATATTCTTTGATACCCATCTTGGTGCACAAGGTATGGAAGGTATTGGTGAACTCCAGAACTTCTTGGCCCCTCTCTTGCCACAGTCTGGTCCATCTCATGAACTGGTCCTCATAGTTTCCAATAGGGTAATATTGTTCCTTTACTGCATCCACAAAAAAATACCAAGTGGGCTCGACCCCATATATTCCAGACTCCTCTGTGGAACTTTGTTCCCAGTAAGTTTTCCACCAATGTTTTACATCGGGGAGATCTTTAAGTAGTGCGAAGGTGATCTTTTCTCTGTCGAAAAAATTATGAACAAAGAAATAACCTTCTAACAGATTTAACCATTTGTTTAGGGAATCCACATCTATCTCACCTTCAAATACTGGAATATCAAAATTAACCTATACCTTGAATAGAGAGGTTCTTCCAAAGTGGTTGTTTGATGAATATGATCTTATTTCTATCAGAAAGAATTGAAGAAAGTGGGAAAAATTCTCCATCATTTCGTCCCTCTGTCGCGTGAGAGCTTTCTCAAGCAACAGATTGGTAGGATCATCTACTCCGTCGTTTTTATTTTCTTCTAGCATTGAGGGTTTCTTGGGTGCGCGAGAGTGATTTTACTCAAGAGAGACAAGCTCAAGACCCAAATTTATATACTCAAACCTCGTTGGGGACATGCATTGGAAAAAAAACGATCGAGAGAAGCCTGCTCTGATACCACTGATCCAAATTATTTTCGGCAGGAAATGAGAGTGGAGATATAATAAAGAAATGCACAAAGATATCACATATATCTAATAATATAACAGAAATGTATCAGATATGCAACCATAAACACATAGATATAGTAATAGACAATTTCTATTAATGAAATAGATGTACAGAGACTGTAAAATTACATAGTGAAAGACTCGCTAGAATGGTGGGAGCTTATCTCTAAGAAGAGATGTGACGGATAATCATATTCACAAGAAGATGATTTTACAATGAGTCTCAAAAGGGATTTTTATCATAATGAAAATCCAAAACCCTAACCCCGAAAGATGAAAAGCCAATAGTTTTTTGGACCCCGTTTTGGGTAGTTTGGTGTATCAACTTCCCAGGGGCATAACTTTGGAATATGATCTTCGTTTGGGGTGCACAATAGCTCGTTAGAAAGGTATCATCAAGGATATTCATTTACAGGGCTCAATTATAGCCATCAAATATCATTGAGAATCTCAATCCCAAAAAACCTTCATTTAGGCCCTCAAAATGGCCTCGGAAGTTAAAAATTGCTAAAAATAGTAAATTACCAAAATTGTCAGAAAACTGTTTTGAGCCAATTGGAAAAGGTGGGTTTCCACCAATATCCACCTGGATCATTTTTCAATAAACGTTTCATTCCATTAGACCTTATCACCTTACAAGGTTTCATTTTGATACCCATTAACTATATTTCCTTTCCTTCGAATGAAAATTTTATGAAAAGTTCTTGTAAATTAAAAGCCATTATTCCGAATGATTGTAACCATTGGACTCCTAGTATGACTTCAAAACCACCCATGGGTATAGAAATCATTGGAATATTTATTACATATTCCCCCATAGTAAGATTGATCTTATGTAATTTTCTTGAGCAATTGATAATTCCTCCATTTGCAATCATTACCTGAAACTATGGCGCTAGATATATAGACCAATTGAGAGCTTTGGCAAATTTATAGTGAATGAAATTATGAGTACTAACAAAATCAATGAGGACTATTACCTTTTTATTTTTGATATATCCTTAGATATTGAGGGTTTGAGGAGTGTTAATTCTATCCAATGCTTTACCTGATATCATGGGAGTCAACTCTTCAAAAGAAATCTCTTCTACATTTTCATCTTGAGATGGTTCTTGTTCTTATTTCTCTTTACAATCTATGTAGAATAATTTATTCTCACCACACTTATGTCCCTTACTATACTTGCTATCACAATTAAAGCATAAACCCTTTGCTTATCTTTCCTCCAATTGTTGAGGTGGAGATGATCTAGGATATTTTAGTCAGGCGACTTATTAAAGAATTGTATAAAATGAGCATAAACAAAAGTACACCATAAAGAAGGAAAATCTCAAAATGAAAGAGACATAATCATGCAATATGAACACAAATAACTTGATAACGAATTTTGTCCCTGGTGGACTATGTCTCTGGTTCCTTCTCTCAAATGGGTAGGTCTTTTTATTAACTCCACAAAAGAATTGGGAAAAATACATAAGTATACCTCATTCTAGAGTTAAGCTACAAAATATTTTCTCAGATCAGAAAACTAACATCACCACTTCGTTTGTGGCATCGAATTACCTCAAAATGACGGTCTCCATGCCTCAAGCTTAGTGTGGCACTTTCAGGACCAAGAGACACCCCTACCTCAGTTTTCGCGCCCTACCTCTACAACAATGACTGAAAAATATTGAAAAGCATGCCCCTGTTTTGAAAACTTAGACAAAATACATATGGGCGCACTCAGTTCTCCCTATCTTGTCCCCCCCCCCCCC
>JASDQU010104511.1:237239-263620 GCA_032191745.1 Picea mariana
TGGAGGTCACAGGGTCCAATCCCATAGAACTCCCTTTTTATACATATGGTTGCAACCATGTTGGAGGTATAGATAGAGATTCTGGTGCATAGTTGGAAGTTGGCTAAAACGACGGAGGTGCTATATTTGGTTGGTGGCAGTTGGAATATGTGGTAGAGAATATAGAGGTTATCCTATATGTGGCGGTGGACATGGTCGCATGGAATATCATAGAACCAAGGGATGGGCCAAGGGCCTAGCCCTTTCCCTCTACCCATATGAAACATTTTCAAACATAAATAAAATGTGCAAGATATTACAAACACGGATTATATCATGGTATGTTGGCTAGCATGGAGGTTGTAATTCCTTTGGGATAGGAGGTCAGGAGTTCAACTCCTGTCAGATCCAATATTTTTTAATGAACTAGACCGTAAGAGGCCAATGGTAGATTTCCACGTGGCAACCTCTCATTGGTTGTCCTCTGCCACGTGTAAATCAGAGAATCTGCCATGTAGAACTATAACATTGTGCCACATCACCCTGTACGGATGTACCACATATCCCTGTATGGACATGCCAAGTGTCACCCTTGTAGTGGTGACATGTGTCACCTTGACCTTTGACTTTTGACCAGTTTTGTTTTGAACTTTGACTGTTTATATCTTTTTCATACGAGTTATGTTTGATGAGTCGTTTGCACCATTAGAAATCTTGTGACGCGTTGTTCGTGATCATTCCATTTTCATTAAGTTTTGGGAAATTTGAATGTTTTCCCTTTCTCTGCTTACTGAAGCCATTATGAGTGCCCTGAGTTTCCTCTATGCATTCTAAGTTGATCTTAGCCTTCTCTAGATCCTATTTGGATCACACCTTCCCTCTGGGAGATTTTTGGACCACCAAAATCTTTCATCAATCAATATGTAAGTGAGGGAAGAGTCCCCTCACTTAGTCCTTCTCAATCCACTTTATCTTTCTTGGATGTGTTCCCTTTAAGCTAAATCGAAGATAATTAACATCACCCCTGCGTGAAGTCCTCATCCTTCTATCTAGGATGATATATTCCTGTAACTCATCCAAGTACTCAAGTGAAAACTCATCATTTGAAGATATTCAAACTTCATCATCCTGATCCATGATCATGGGAGGCTAAAAAACTTTCGAGTTCTCTACGTTCACAATGGAGTAAATATCCATATATAGTGGAAGATCTAAAGGAAAAGAATTAGTGCCACTTTTCTCCAAAATAGTGAAGGGTCCATATCGGATGGGCTTGATTTTCTTTCCTTCACCCTTCAATCATTCCTTGTTGATATGAAGCCATACCTAGTCTCCAACCTGGAACTGATGATCAACCCTGTGCTTGTCATTTTGATCTTGATACTTTGCTTGAATCATCTCTAATTGTTCCTTGACTGCTTCGTGTATTTGTTGTATCCTCTAGATGAACTTGCGGGCTCTATCTTATGTTCATTCTTCATTCACATCGGCATCTCTCCCATACATCAATTCCAAAGGAACCTTCGGTAGGTACCCAAAACATGTATCAAAAGGTGATCTCTAAGTGGATGAATGTAAATCTCGGTTATAAGCATGTTGTATATAGCATATATGTTCATTCCATAACTTAGGATGCTTGCTGCAGTAGCCTCGAAGAAAAACTACCACTGTTATGTTTACTGCCTTTGTTTTTCTGTTGGTATGTGGATGAAAAGTAGTTCTCCTCTTCAATTTGGTGTCCATCATTCTCCACAAGCTAGTCCAAAAATCCCCAAGGAATCAAGTATCTCAATATGAGACAATGGACGTGTCACACCCAAAGTGAACCCAAACATGTTGAAAAAAGAGATTACTAGTCTTCTTAGTAGTGATTTGTTTTTTACATGGCATCAAGATACACATATTGTTGAACCTATCCACTACAACATACAAATAATCATGACCCCTTTTTGTCATTGGTAAACCAACTACAAAATCCATGGAAATGCTTTCCCATGGATGGGATGGAACAGGAAGTGGTGAGTATAGCCCCAATTTTCTATTAGTGGGCTTACAAGTAGAACACATCACACACCCCTTTCGATATTTAGTTACACTTGATTTCATTTGAGGCCAATAACAAACCCTATACAAATGATCCATAGCTTTTCCTACCCCAAAATTCCCAGACACAAGAGAAGTGTGAGCTTCTCGTATTACATGGACTCGTTCACTTGTAGGAATACATATCTTCCCAAGATGAGAGAGTAATTTTCCCTGTAGATAATAGTTCTCTACCTGTGCACCATGGGTTAGCTTCTCATATGCTTCTTGAAAATCTTCATCGATGCAATATTTCTCTACATAGCTATCATGAAATAAAGAACTGTTATTCAAAATAATAGAATCAACAATAGGAGGTCTAGAAAGCATATTGGCTACCTTGTTACTTGTACCCTTCTTGTACTTGATTACCATATGAAATTGTTGTATAAAACCCATTCATCTGTAGTGTTGATATTGCTTTAGTTTGGTCTATTCTTGGAGATACTATAAGGGCTAGTGATCTATATGTATAATTGTTTCCTTCCCTAACAAGTAAAACTTCCATTTCTTTACACTTTGAACTACTGCATACAACTCTTTATCATATGTAGGATATTTAACAACAACTTGGTTAAAATTTTCAGAGTGGTAATAGATAGTCTTATGATATTGCATCAATACTGTACCCATAGAGTATTAGTTTGCATCTATCTCGATCTCGAACGATTGTTAAAGATTAGACAGTGCTAATACTAGTGCGGTACTGATCTTCTCCTTCAAAGTGTCGAAATATTTTTGTTGCTTTCCTTCCCACTGAAAAGTCTTCTTCACATTAGTTAAGGCATGAAAAGGAGATTCTATAAAGGATAAGTTGGGAATGAATCTCCTCCAATACTGGACTACACCCAAGAAGCTTCGGACTTCGATTACACTTTTTGGCTCATGCCATTTTACAACTACTTCAATTTTGGAAGGATCAGTCTTCAATCGTCCTCTTCCCATGATATGAGCTAAGTATACAAGTGCAGTCTTGCCAAATTCACATTTAGAATTTTTCACATACAAATTTTCCCTTTGCAAAGTATCCAATACCTGCTTTACATGCCTTACATGTTTATCCCAAGTCCCAATAAAAACAAGAATTTTGTTTAAATATACAATCACAAAGTCACATAGGAAAGCCCTGAATACATCATTCATCACACACATGAAAGTTGCAAGAGCATTACAAAGCCCAAACAGAATAACTAAAAACTCAAACAATGCCTGTTTAGTTTTATGATATCCACTGCGCAAATCCAACTTAGTGAAATAAACAACATTCTTCAACTGATAAAGTAAATCATCTATACGAGGAAGAGGGTATCAATTTTTCACCATGATTTTATTCAAAGCCCGATAATCGACACACATTCTCCATGTTCCATCTTTATTTGGCACCATTGTGATCGGAGAACCACAAGGAGATGAACTAGGTTTGATGACCCCTTGATTCAATAAGCCCTGTACCTACTTCTTGATCTCTGTCATCTCCACATCTAACATTATGTACATGCCCACATTAGGAAGATGAGAATCCTGCTGAATATGTATCTCATGTTGGATGTACCTCTTAGGAGGTAATCCATTTGGTTCCTAAAAAATATCATCATACTTAGAAACAATATCAATTAATTTGTGTTTATGAGATGGATCACACCCTTGCAAAGAATTGGATGTCCTGACATATTTCTCTTTCACGACCATGAATACATATCTCTTATTAGTGGTTATGAGTCTTTTCATTTGTCCTGCACTAACAAGTGTTGTATTTACCCTCATGTTGTGAGCTCTAAAAATATATTCTACTCCCCCTTTAGTAAGGTGGTATTCATTCTCATGATGAAAGAAAACAGGTTTTCTATCATAAATATAAGGGCTTCCCAACACTATGACACATATATCAAGTGGTGCAACTTCCAAATCCAGTTAATCAATCAACTTGGAAGCAATATAAAACATGATCCTACATTGTTTGGTGACATTAATTTTTTCTTCATTACATACCCAACCAAGAGGATAAGGATTTGGATGTGGTTTCGTGTCAAGACCCATCTTCTAGACAAGTGCTTCAAATATTAAGTTTACTTGGGAACCAAGATCAAATAAGGTATCTATCTTAGTATGTTTAGATACAACTCATATATGAAATAACTCATTCCTCTTTCATTCATCAACATGAGATTCATCATTGGAACTTGAACTAGAATGAATAGAATCTTTACCTTGTATTCCAACCGTTGTGATATTTATTTCATCTCTTGAATCAAAACCAAGATCTTCTTGTATTGTAGCAATGGTCTTTGTCTTCCCCTTTCAACTAAATTGTTTTGGTTTTTTTTTATGGATGTAGTTTCAAACATTGTTCTTCATCGTGACTGCTCTTCTTGCAATGTGTGCAAGATGGTTTTCCTCCTTCTCTCGTTACTCTAGTGGTCTTCTTGTCCTTTCTTTTAAAATTCTTGAAATCCTTGTGTGGGAAATTGGAAGGTTTCTTTGTGGGATCTTCTTGAACATGTTTCCCCCTATTCTCAAGGTGAGAGGCTTGCACACAAACTTCTTCAATACTAGTGGGTTTAAACAAGAAAAATTCATGACGAACATAACTGTGAAGTGTGCCAATATACTTCATTAAATTTTCATAAGAATCCAAAGGAATATTCAATGCAAGAGATTTCTTCCTAAATTCTTCTGTGAAATTTTGTATAGTCTGACCTTTACTCTTCCTCAAAGTTTTCCATTCCATCATTGTTGTATGTAAATACCCTAATGGATAGAACTGCTTCCTTATCTTTGTTTTTAATTCCAACCATGAGGAAATAATATTACCATACTTACTTTTTTCTTGTAGCTTGATCTCCCACCATACGAGAGTGGTTCCTTCCAACCGAAGAGAAGCCAATTGCACTTTAACTTCCTCTTCATCAACATGCTGAACACAACAATATACTTCAACCTGTCAGACCCAATTATCTAGATTTTTAGGATTAGCATCTCAATTAAATATAGGTAAAGAAAAAATTACATCAAGATTTAATAATGATTTCTTAAAAGAGGCTTTATGGCTAGAATGATGAGAATGATGAGAGGAAGAAGAACTAGAACTTGAAGGCAGAGATGGAGGCTCAGGAGGGTCTCCTCCATCCCCTTGGTTTGCTGAAGCATAATCATCGGGTGGTGCTTCCTTTTTCTTCCGTTTATTCTTCATCCTCTTCTCGTAATCTCCATACATTTGTTCGACCATTTCTAACATCAAGGATGATTTTAAGGATGGAAATTTATTTTAAAATGTAGAAACCTTGGAAAATCTTATTGATCCTTCATATGCCAACTATAAATGTTTGGCGATATTTTTATAAAAATATTCAAATTTATAAGGATTTAATATAGTTTGTATATAATTTTGCCGATTTTTAAGGTAAAATAATTTTATCCTATAGAATTTGGGTGAATCATTTTTAGAATAGAGAATTTGTTTTTGGTAAAAACCATGGAAAATTAGCCCATGTGTGAAATTTAGCCCCTAAAATCATCCATGTCTAACATCCAATAAAAGTCCATGTGAATCTTTTTCTCCTATTCATCATGCTTGTACTCTTCTGCCATATTTTTCCTTCAGGATGCACAACCAACTTTAGGATTGAAATTATTAAGAGGTCCTTCACCCTGCTTATGCTTGGCCCTTGTAAGAATTCATACTCAACAATTCAATTCAAAGACGATTTCTCTGATACCAACATGATCATGATCTGGGATCGTTTTGTCAAGTGACTTATTAAAGAATTGTATAAAATGAGCATAAACAAAAGTACAGCATAAAGAATGAAAAGCTCAAAAGGAAAGAGCTATAATCATGCAATATTAACACAAAGAACTTGATAATGGAGTTCATCCCTGGTGGACTATGTCTCTGGGTCCTCCTCTCAAATGGGTAGGTCTTTTTATTAACTCCACAAAAAATTGGGAAAAATAGATAAGCATACCTCATTCTGGAGTTAAGCTATATAATCTTTGCTCAAATCATAAAACTAACATCACCACTGCATTTTTGACATCGAATTGCCTAAAAATGACTGTCTCCATGCCTCGATCTGAGTCTGGCACTTTCAGGCCCAAGAGACACCCCTACCTCAGTTTTCGTGCTCTGCCTCTGCAATAATGACTGAGAAATATCGAAAAGTGTGGCTTTGTCTTGAAAACTAAGCCAAAATCCATATAGGAGTGCTCAGTTCTCCCTGTCTCATCCCGCCCCCCCCAATCACTGGCAGAAAAGCCCCTTTTTATAATCTTTACCGGTAGTTATGTAATAATGTGATGGTTTGGCATGGTGGTTAGTAGGCTATTTTAAGGAACTTAGTTGGCAGAGGTCCCAGGGTAGGATCCCATGTTCCTCCCATTTTATACATATGGTTACAACCATGTTAGAGGTTTATGAGGAGATTCTGGTGCATAGTTGGCAGTTGGCTAAAATGACGGAGATGCTATATTTGGCAGGTGGCGGTTGGAATTTGCAGCAAAGAATATGGCGGCTATGCCATATGTAGTGATGGAAATGGTCGAATGGACTAGCATAGAACCAAGGGTTGGGCCGAGTTCCTTTCACTTTCTCTCTTCCCATACGAAACATTGCCAAACATAAATAAAATGCATTCCATATTACAAACAAGGATTATATCGTGGTATGTTGGCTAGCATGGAGGTTGTAACTCCTTTCAGCTATGAGGTTGGAAGTTCAACTCTCATCGGCTCTAATATTTTTTAATGAACTAGACCGGAAGAGGCAAATGGGGGGTTGCCACATGGAAACCTCTCATTGGTTGTCCTCTTTCACGTGTCAACTAAATAATTTTCCATGTATACCTATAATATCGTGCCACATCACCTTGTAGGGGCATGCCACATCTCCCTGCATGGATGTGTCATGTGTCACCCTTGCAGTGGTGACATGTTTCACCTTGACCTCTGAATTTTGTCCAATTTTGACCTGAACTTTGACCACTTATATCTTTTTCATGTACGAGATCTGTTTGATGAGTCATTTACGCCGTTAGAAATCTTGTGATGCATTCTTCACGATCATGCCATTTTCACTGAGTTTTGGGAACTTTGAATGTTTTCCCTTTCTCTATCTACTGAAGCCGTTCTGAGCATCCTGAGTTGCCTCTGCACATTCTGAGTTTTTCTTATCCTTCTATGGATCCTTTTTGGATCAGTCAACCTTGTAGGTTGAGGTGTTTTAGAATAAGTAACATTATTCTCTTGATAGATGTTAGGAGTGGTCCTTCTAGTAGCCATATTTGTATTTTTACTTTCAACATTTCTCGCCACCCTACATGCATTCTCCAATGATTTGGGTTCCCAAAGGAGAACCTCATGTTGAATGTTATCCTTTAAAGTTCCTATGAACACATCAATCAAGTGCTCATCTGGAATATATGTTACCTTTATATTCAATCTTTGGAAGTTCTCAATGTGCTATGCAACTAAACCATTTTTCTTGAGATTTATCAATTGGCTAAAGAAGGTATTTATCCGTGTATCCTCATAGTGTGCTATCATTTCTTCCTTGAGAATTGTCCAAGTGAAAAGTGATTTGCAATAAAAAATCCATCAATACCACACAAGTTCATTGGGTTATAAATATAAAGAAGAAATTTGTACCTTTTGTGTGTGTGGCACATAATTTAGATCAAATAACTTATCCATGTAAAGTATCTATTTGATTGGATCCTTTCCATCAAACTTCCTCATATCGATCTTAGGAAAGTGGTTGGTCTTCAACTCAAACTTGGAGTTTATCTAGTCTTTATTCATCTTCATTGTGTTCTCATAATGAATTTCATGGGACACGTTTTCACTTTCAAGTGGCCTCTCTATTGTTAAATTTTCCAATCCTTCCATGATCTCTCGTTTTAAACCATCCATCTTAGTATCCATTATTTCCTCCAACTTGGCTTCAGCTGAATCCATCATCCCTTGTAGTTCATCTTTTATTACTGTCTTATTTTTTAAATCATTTATGTCCCTGCCAATTTCTTCACCTTCATCAAGAGTCCAAGTAGAACTCTCTGGAGGCTTATTTGGTGTAGAATTTCCATTTTTTGGTGGCATGTTCGCCAAGTATCACTTTTAAACCTTGATTTCTAAGTGGTTCTTCTAGACGATCTTTCTTCTGTTGTATCTCCAAAATTTCAGCCCTTCTGGGTCTTAAAATTTTGTTTTTTATTTCTATGATATATATTCTCTGCAATGCCATAGGTGCAATAAAAATTGGATGTGCCAAGTAGAAGTTGTTATCACTGAAATTTTTTTCACAACATTGCACGCAAATGGTTACATAAATACAACAATGAAAACATAAATTAGTTCACCTACAACTCCAAAATGCATTTCAAAAGGAAAAAACTATATAATTAGACAAAAATTAACATGCGCAAACTCACTAAATGAATCACACACATAGTGTGCGTGCTAACAAATCCTGTAGAGCGCACAATACGCCAAATGCACGAATATGTATGAAAAAAGTTGCTCACTCCCATGGATGGTTCATTTATGGTTCTTGTCAGCCCCCAAACCACATATGGACCAACTCCCAACTTGATTGGACCTCCAAGTCTAAGTGAAATCTGAATGGGGGATTGGTCAAGGACCAAAGGGTTCCCTAAAGGGCCCCTTGTTCACACTAAGAACCAATTGAATTTTTCCTTGAAGAAATGCTATAAATGGAGACCATGGCTGCACTAAGAAACCAATATCTTCGTAGTATTGTTATGTTGCCTCAATTCTCCCTTGAGAATTTTCTTTTCTCCTAGAAGTATTCAAGCATCATTGCAATAGGTGATTCCACTCACCTCTTGAGGGAATAGGGATTGATATTCTTCACCATTTGCCATTTTTCTTCCATTGTAAGAAGATATCTCCATTAGGTAACTCAAGAGCCCTCCCAAGGAGGAAGAGGGGACCCATAAGTCCTCATTTTTCTCTATGGTGTTTTTCCAGGTAATATAGTTATACATTGGTGGAATAATATTGGTCATTGATTGATTGTTTATGGTTCTAAGTTTCTTATGTATTCTAGTTTTTATTTCCTTAGATATTTTAGTTTGTTTACTTTTTTATTTCACGTGTTTGGATTGTTTAAACCACTACTAACCTTTTTCTTGTCTAGCAGGACCAACTAGACATGCAAGTGCCATTGTTTTTCTCACCCAAGTGATGAAACGAGCACAACAGATTGGATACCATACGAGGGAAAGGTATCAAATTCCACCCTATTTGGGATTAGAGAGAACTTCTACTTAATCTAGTTGTCTTGCAGGTACCAAAATTGGCCAATCCTTACTTGTCAAGAGCCAAATTCTGAGATGGAGGAGGAGAATTTCACTCAAAATCCACCCCCCCCCACAACACATATTAGAAAGTGTGTGGGTATTCCAGCTCATATATGTGCCCTCAATGCAATGTTCGCCCAAAAGGAATCTTTTCTCTGCTCATTTTGCGCACTGTGCGCCCATTGCTCCTCTGTCAGAACTCTAACCAGGGTACATTTCTAGAGTTTCAAAATTGTAATGGATATTGTGATGATTTGAAGGCCCCTATCCTTCAAATCCTTGCTTTCATGCAATTTGTAAATGCACTCCACTTAGAATCCTTACTCATATGAAAGGTTAGCTAAACATTGAAACTTAGGGGGTAAAAAGAACCAAATATTCTCCTTTTCTGCTTTGGTTGCCACATGGATGGCTTGTTTGGTTTGTAAAATTTGAGTTGATATTATTGATATCACAAATAAAACACTTACATTGGGACCATAAATTAACTTTGATCATTGAGTACGCTCTTCTCTCGCACTAGAGAGAAATCTTGAGAATCAGAAACATCGTTAAGGAGACATTTCATATCCCATAACAAAAATCTTTAGGAGAGGAAAAAGTCCCCATAGGGCTCCTCTTAGTTTATTTTTGAAATCATCTTAACGTTGTAAGGGCCCATACATGCCCACATGTTGCAAACTTAGGATAGTTTCTTGAAATTGCTTTCTTAGTTTACATCACTAGGGAAGTTTAAAGATCAAAGTAATGGGCCCATACATGCCCACATGCTTGCAATCTAGAATAGTCTTTTAATATTTCTTAGTGTAAACAGAATTAGGGAGTTTAAATGATTGGTAAGGACCCATATGTCCACATGTTAGTTCTTTAGGGATTTTAAAATTCCACAAGGTTATACCAATGACACTTAGTAAGATAGGTAACAAAGATTTGTAAGGACCACAGAAAGTCCACATGTTGCAAATTCACACATAAATTATTAATATTTGGCACATTTTTTCACTTGATCAAACACAAAGTCACTCCTCAGTCACATAATTTCCATCTTGAATTATGGAGGTTGAAGTAGGTTTTCTCCAAAGGAATTCCAAAACATCCCACTATTTCTTCAAAAATTATCCACACCCACCTAATTCAAATGATATTGGTTCACAACCCCAATCTCTCAGCCCACGACATCTAATTTTTTTTTTTAACTCACTAAGTTTTCCTCCACAAGAGGTGCCAAAATAATTTTTTTATTCTAGGCGGGATCTTGGGGGTAGGCATCCAAACAACCCCCCATTATCTAGTTCTCACATTTTCAAACATTAGAATTTGACAAATAGGGAAATTTAAAAATCCTCCAATTCAAGTGTTCCTACACCATAAGGAAAGAAGATACTCATGATGGGTTGAAGGCCGAGGTCTGTTTGTTCTATGCATCCCCCCTTGAATAACCCAACTCTTGGAAGGGATCTATCCCATGACCCATTTCTGAGGATGAAAATCTAAATGCCACACTTTGACCAAGGCACCTATTGACCAAATTTAGGACATCTACCCAGGTTGCAATTGCACCTTGATAATTTTTTGTCTGGCTATTTTGAAATATTGCTAGCTCTTTCAGGATATGCACCCTCTACCCCTCATTATAACTGATTATTTCATCCTTCACTAGTTCCTCTTCCGGTGGTTTCAGACGCCACTATTGATTACTCTTGGAAGGTCCAGTGCTATTTGAGAGGAAGGATGATACATCTTTTAGGACATGAGGATTTGTTTTATTTGTTCCCCCACAAAGAAAAAATCCACCTACCCACATATATGCTTATTTACAGTTGATTTATGTATGATGCTCATTTCATTACATGCAATTGTGAGTTATATTATCTTGTGAAATTCCATATTATACAAGTCTCTTATTCATTTATTGCTCTCATCAACATCTTCACACATTCACTTTGCTAGTCGAACATCATAGGGGACCCAAAGAATCCCTATCATTCTAGATGCTTTCAAAATATCCCTCCTATTCTAGGATGAGTTCCTAGTCTTGTCGACTCATCGACTCCACCATCTCACACCCTCGTGAGTGCCAGTATTTTGGGATCAACTTTATTTGGTTCCACTTTACTTGGTCCAATTACCAAGGCCATCCATCCATTATCTCTCCTTCACAATGAAGAAAAGGTGAAACTTATTCTCAAGGGAGAAGTACAACCCCACCAAATCCCTCAGAAGGGTCAGGTCCACTACCTTCTCACACCATGGATGGAAATAATCCTCCACCAAATCCCTGCATGCCATACTTGGCATCTCTCAAAATTCTTTATTTGAATAAACTAACGAATGATCCCATTTTACATGACCCCACATGGCCCAACATGCTGACCAAGCTACCTTCATATATTCCAAAATTTGAAGGAAAAATGAGGGAATATGCCGCCAACCATGTTATGAACTTCAACCTATGGTTCTCTTCAAACAACATCATGGATGACTCCATCCTCTTAAGTTTATTTCAAATAAAACTCACATGTCCATCATCCAAATGGTACATGAACGAAAAATCAGAGTCCCATGTGACTTTTGAATCCTTGGCCAAAGCCTTTTTGGCCTTTTCCAAGTACAAGTTCATCATGAAACCAATTTAGAGCTTCTCCCTGAGTGCAAACAAACATCAGCTAAGAATATTTCTGACCACATTCACGAATGGTGTCAAAAACATAGTTTATGTAGAGAAGAAACCACCAAAGAACAATGTCTCGATTGGTTTCTAAAATCACTCATCTCTATACTTTCCAAAGATGTGGCATTCACCTTCTCCCAATCCAAAGAGGAGGTCATCATCAAGGTCTAACAATTTGACCTCATTTTTTCTCAATCATGTTACTTATACACAGTATTACTTGATGCACGTAGACCTGTACAATTTGGCCAAGACAAACTTGGAATGTCTCACAATGTGGATGGATTGATTGATATCAGGACACACCACAACCCTTACATCCAACAATAACCTCTATATGATGAACCTCAGTATCCATAACCATATGGAGGGCCATCTTACTACTCTCCTCCCCCTTACCAACAACCATATCTTGTTTCTCCCGCCCTACCCATAAGTGAGCCCTCGTCGCCAACCATGATGTGCCCGACCTCTCAACCAAGCTCAGGTTCCCCTTCTACTTCAACATATAACCTAGGCACTACTGAATGTGCTTCCCATTATTATGTTCCTTATGGATCGTTGCCACAAAATAATCCATATTTTCCATTTCCCATTCCTCCACAGTCGATTGCTCGTCCACACGGACAACCACATGCCATTGTTAATTTGGTTAAGACCTCTCTCATTCAACAATTTTAGACTTTCAAAAAGTTGAATACGACAAATCCAACCCAACAGTCAAATAATTCCAAGAAGAAAGGAAAAAACCTAAACAATAATAACCTGGGGCCAGGTAGAAATAACTTCCAAAACCAACCTACTGGGGTCAACCAAAATCAAGGCAACCAGAACACCCAAGGGGACAATAACAACAAACGCCAAGGGAAGAACAACAATAACATTATCATGAAAAACTTCCTCTATGCTCTTTGTGGTGAGTATGGACATTATACTCACCATTTCCCCCAAATTTCTAACTTTAAATGGATGAAAGAATCCATGAACGCGCCACGTTCTCCAGCGTCACCTTCCCCTCGATATGTCCCACAATAGTATTTGCAACAACCACCCCCGACCATTTTTCAAAACCCTATTCCACACCAAGTTGTGATGAATACCCAATATGGAAGTTTTAAACCCGTGAAGTAAAGAAATGCATATAGATTCTTAAGCAAAACAAAATTTAATCAATGGCTCATACACATAGTACACGGAGATTTATAACAGAAACCCTCAACTAGGGAAAACCTTTCTTATATTCATTATGTTAAATTTCACCATTCACCATACAATATATACAATGTTTTTAAGTATTCCGTAGATAACAAAACCCTAATCCCTTAATCCGGGATTAATTTAGAAAAGCGCTAAAAATAGAAAAAAACACCCAAAAAAAAACATTTCGGAACGCTGCGTGTAACCAGGGGAGGCCCTACCTTCCCCCCCTAGGACCACCCTAGGAAGGGCTCGGTGCACATGACACCAAGAGCACTACAAGGGGGATTGTCATACGCAATTGTCGAATCTGATGCGCCTACACACACACGTGCAAAGAATATAACACATACCCAACATTCTCCCACTTGTTGTTTTCTTTGCATCTAGGGGTCCACAGGATTATATAGTCAACAATCCAGGGCAAAAATGCCCATTGTTACTCTACACCAGGAGAAATTGTCTGTGCTCACAGACTTTGTCAATGAATCTGCAACATTCTTCAAAGTGTCAACCTTTTCCAACAACAACTTCTTTTCTTCAACCATGTCTCTCACAAAGTGATACTGAACATCAATATGCTTTGTATTCGAATGATAAGTTGGGTTCTTTGCCAGGAATATTCCACTATGGCTGTCACAATCTAATCTCATTGCTTGTTGTACCAACCCAATACCTGAAAACAATCTCTGTAACCATACTACTTCCTTTCTTGCATGAGTGGTTGCCATGTATTCAACTTTTGTAGTTGAGAGTGCCACTACAACCTGTCTTTTTCTCATCCAATTGATTGCTCCTCCAAATAGGTTAAACACATACACACTTGTAGATCTTCTGCAATCCTGATCTCCAGCCCAATATGTGTCAACAAAGCCATGTATTTCCACCACTCTATCCAATCCTGGTCTTCCCTGGTAGAAAAATCCATAATTGGTAGTGCCACACAAATACCTGAAGACCCTCTTTACTGTTGTCCAATAATCCTTCCCTGGTTTTGACATATACCTGCTCAAAAATCCCACTGCATGTGCAATGTTCAGTCTAATACATACCATTGCATACATCAAACTTCCAACTGCACTGGCATATGGAACATGGGACATGTCCTCTTTTTCTTCTTGTGTCTTGGGACATGTCCTCTTTTTCCTCTTTTTGCAGATAAATTTACACCTATAGGAATAGGAACCTTGATCGGTTTACTTCCATGCATATTAAACCTATGCAATATCATCTCAACATATTTTCTCTGATTCAACTAGAGTTTCTTGTTTGCACAATCTCTTTTAATCTCCATTCCCATAATGAAGTAAGCAGCACTGAGATCCTTCATGTCAAATTTGGAGGATAGCTGCGATTTCACCTCCTTGATAGCATCCATGTTATTTCCTACCAACAACATGTCATCAACATACAACAATACATAAATGAAGTCATTACCAATCTGCTTGGAATATACACAGTGATCAGCCCTGCTTCTCACAAATCCCAATCAAAGGATGTATGTGTCAAAATTTTGGTACCACATCCTAGGTGATTGCTTCATACCATATAGTGACTTCTTTAGCTTATAGACCAACTCTTTCTCTCCCTTCACTACAAAGCCTTGTGGCTGCTTGATGTAGATTCTTCTTCCATATCCCCATGTAGAAATGCTATCTTCACATCCATCTGTTCCACTTCAATATCAAAAACAAAAACAATGGATAAAATAAATCTAATAGATGTTAACTTGGCAAAAGGAGAAAAAATCTCACCAAATTCAATTCCCTCTACCTGGGAATAACCTTTTGCTACTAGTTGTTCTTTGTATTTCTCCACTTTACCTTCTACATTAAAGTTTTTCTTAAACAACCATTTGCTAGCAACATATTTTCTTTCAAATGGCAACTCAACTATATCCCATGCCTCACTCTTATCCAAGGCATACATTTTTTCAACCATAGCCTTCTTCCATAGTTTACTATCCTCTAAATTCATTGCTTCCCTGATAGTTCTAAGGTCATCATCAGTAATAGATAAAGAAAAATTAGAACAAAAATTAGGTGGACTATACCTTTCTAGTTGCCTTCTTTCCCTTACTGATCTCCTCAATACTGGGGTATGAGGTTCTTCTTCTTCTTCTTCATTTTCTTCAAATGATTCAGATTTTACATCATCTAAATCCAACTCTATTTTATCAGGTTCTTCTCTACTTGGCAAGAATTCATGTTTGGAAACATCTTTTACCTCTCTGAAAACAACATCTTGAATGTAAATAGTCTTCTTGGTTTCTAGGTTCCAAAGCTTATAACCTTTCACATTATCTTTATAGCCAATAAAGATACACTTTTCAGCCTTATTATCCATCTTACTCCTATTTTCCTTTGGAACATGTACATGAGCATCACAACCAAACACTCTAATATGTTAAAGAGAGGGTTTTTTTATAGTCCATACCTCGTGTGGAGTTTTATCATCCAAAGATGATGAAGGTGATCGATTGACCAGGTAACATGTTGTACCCACTGCCTCTGCCCATAATTCTTGTCCTAACTCAGAATCGTTGAGCATGCTCCTTTATTTCTGCATCAATGTCATGTTCATCCTTTCTGCAACTCCATTTTGTTGAGGTTTGTATAGATTAGTCATATTCCTTTCTATACCACACTTCTTACAGAATTGTTCGAACTCATTTCCACAAAATTATCCACCATTATTTGTCCTCAATACCTTTATTTTCTTCTCTTTCTGATTTTCTACCAGAGCCTTAAACTCTTTAAATTTCTCAAATACCTCAGATTTCTTTCTAAGAAAATAAATCCATGTGTTCCTTGAGAAATCATCTATGAATGAAACATAATACACAGATTTACCTAGTGATGGAATAAGAAGAGGTCCAAACACATCACTGTGTATCAACTCTAAGATCTCGTTTTCTCTTGTAGAACTAGATGGGAATATTACTCGATTCTATTTACCATATATGCAATGTTCAGATAAATCAAAATCCAGAGTGCAATTAGCCATACCTTTATCGTGTAGTGTTCAAAGGCCCTTTTCTCCAATATGCCTCGGTCTTTGATGTCGTAACATGGTCTTATTTTCTAGGATAATATTGGTCTTGTCTCCTTCATTTCTCTGCTCACGGACAACAGAACTATTACACCCATTAGTATAAGTTCTTCTCAACAACTTGTATAGAGTTCCACACCAAAATCCCCTCATCAACACCATTTCTTTTTGTACCATCTTGCAAGTGCCCTTTCCAAAAATAGTATCCACTACTACATCATCCAACTTGCTTACATATATTAGGCTCCTGGCTAGTTTTGGAATGCTCATAACCCCAAGGAGAGTTCTAATCCTTCCATCTTTTATTAGAAGCTTAACCCTTCCACGTCCCATGATTTTGGTCGTCGAGTCATATCCTAGGAATACACCACCACCATCGTATTTTTCATATTCAGAGAACCACTCCCTGTGAGGAGTCATATGGTATGACACACTTGATTCGATCAACCATACATCATGATCTACATATATACTTGTATATGCTAGGTAAACATCACCTCCTTCTTCAGTGAAGGTTTTCGCCTCTGTGGTAGAGGTACTATTAGGCCCCTTTGGTTTATCAACCTTTTTAGACTTGTAATATTTCTTATAATGCCTTGTTTTACCACACTTCCAACATTTCCTCAAAGATTTTCCTGGAGAGTTAGATCTACCTGTAGATTTAGGTATCCCCCCCAAAGACTTACCATGATTCCTATCTAGGGTACGACCTCTTACAAATAAAGCATTTGTGCAATGACCATCCATGTTTTTCCACCTCATCTCTTCAGATAACAAGGATGCAACTACATTCTCATACTTCAATGTAGATTGAGTGGTACTATCAATTGCTACAACCAGATTATCCCAAGAGTATGGAAAAGAACATAACAAAGTAATACACTTATGTTCTTCTACAATCATAATATTAACAGAGACAAGTTGACTTACCAGAGTATTAAATGCATTTAGATGTTCTGTCACAGAATCTCCATCTTCCATCCTAAGATGATACAACTTCTTTCTAAGAAACAACTTGTTTACTAGGGACTATGATTGATACAAATTCCCTAACTTATCCCATAGTTCCTTGGTTGTAGATTCTCCCAAGACATTGAAAAATACAGAATCTGCCAGACAGAGTTGAACAATACTCCTTGCTCTTCTGTCCAACTTCTCCCAATCTTCCTTCAACATACTAGGAGGTGGTGTACTAGTAGTTTGTGTAGTAGTCGACTGTGTGCCAGTAGGTTGTGTACCAGTAGGCTATGTACCAGGATCCATAATGATCCATTGTTCTTTGTCTACAAGAAGGTCCTCCATCTTGAGCTTCCATAGCTCAAAGTTTTCACCGTTGAACTTCTCTATCTTGATTCTTGAAGAGTTTATCATTCCTCTTTCTACACTCGAATCTCCACTACAAAATCTCCCACTAAACCCAGGTTTATCACAGACCTAAGATAAACTTGATCTATCAAGACCAAGCCAAACCCTCAACAACAAAGACGTCCCTTTGAAGCCAAAAATGAGCTTTGATATCACATGTAAGTTTTGAACCTGTGAAGTAAAGCAATGCATATAGATTCTTAAGAAAAACAAAATTTAATCAATGGCTCATACACATAGTACACAAATATTTATACTAGGAACCCTCAACTGAGGAAAACCATTCTTATATTCATTATTTTGAATTTCACCATTCACCATACAATATATACAATAGTTTTAGGTATTTCGTAGATACCAAAACCCTAATCCCTTAATCCATAATTAATTTAGAAAACCACTAAAAATAGCAAAAGTTGCCCAAAAACAAAAATTTGGGGTGTTGCGCATAACCCGAGGGGGCATACTTTCCCCTTCCCCCCCCTGGACCCCCCTAGGAAGTGCTTGGCACACACAACACCAAGAGAACTACTACAGGGATCTTCAGATGCATTTTTTGAATCTGACATGCCCACACACACACATGCAAAGAATATAACACATACCCAATACAATAGGAGGCACATCCTGCCGCACCACATATGGGACAATACCAAAACCCATGGCCCATCCACCCTGGAAATCCAGTGGATCACAATATCCTCCTCACTAGTGAAGAAGAAATTCTCCTGCAAACGTGCGGTCATCAATACAACGCACCCCCTAACTCAAAACTAAGAAATTCATGCTATCCAGTAGGATGGGACCACTAACCCGACTCTCGCAACTCCTAGATTAGTTGAATCAAGCTCTTGTAATCTCTAAAACTTCTCCAACTACACTTGTCAAATCACTATAGTGATGGGTACAAATGAGGTGGTATTGTGGGCCCACGAGCCCTATATAGTCCCTTTTTCCAAACTTCCACACTCAGTTACAAGAGCCTAGAGCCTCTGTTTCTTGATTCATCTGTAGCCATGGGATCATGGTCCCGTCATCTACACAGTCAAATTCCCCGTGTCACCATCTAAACTTGGCCCCAGGGGAGCATGTTTCTCACGTCGCAATCAGGTACGCATGCTCATGTTCAAAATTATTAAATAGCTCTCATATGTTCTTTATCATCATATATTGTTCACATCAAGTATTTGGTTCTAATGTGTGCAGGTACTTGGTCATCACAAATGGAGTAGCCCCTTCAGGTATATGTTCAACACTAGCATGTAATCATTCCCTCTGAATATCAATTGCATCTCCCAGTCACAACCTATGACGTTCACCTTTAGGGTCCTTACACCCGGCTCTGCAGTACCATCACCTCTATTGTATTTTGGTACTGTTACTTGGTAGCACTCTGCCCCACATGAGTTTTCACATTCATAATTCCCCTTGGTAATTTGACACTCATGTTGCTTTAACCCCCTAGGGATGGGAGTCCTGATAGTCCTATGAACTTCCAAGAATCAACCACATACTTCTTCTCATCATATTGCTAGTTGTCCTAATGGACTCCTAGGATATCTCATCTTGGTTCTATTGACTACACCTCCACAACATCATTATCCCTCATCTCATCCACCATTAGTTTTCCCATCTGCAGATTTCCGTCCATTCATTTACCTTAAAAAGAAACCCACCCATGGGGCCCCCACCCTCCACAAGTTCTCTTTACAACTTGTCCCATCATAGGCCAAGCCATCTCGCACTAGGGCACCCATCTTTGTATTTGTACACTCATCCTAAATTATTCTTTATTTAATTGGTAATTGTTAAAAGCCTTTATTTCCATCATTTAGTTAGCTTTTTTCCGTCACCCTTGATGACCTTCTTTTTTCGGCAACACAACCCATGTCACCCTTAGTTGGGGCATCCACTCTCTTTTTTTCATTCTGACATCATTCATAAACCTTGAGGATCCACAGTCCCTATACCTTTGATATTTGAGTTCTTCCACTTTGTCAAGCCTCTAACACAATTTGATCCCATATATAGTCGTCCCCCTGACACTAAATACAATTTTGCAATTGCTGCCAAATCATCCTTCAAACATACCCCTGACCAAGAGGAATTCTTCAGCCTCACCACACCTTGACTTTGTTCATGTTCTCTATCAGTCCCTAATCTTATTTCCATGGATTTCACGAATCCCTTTACTTCTTGACATCACGTCTTCATTTCTGTCAACATCAACACAATTTCCAGAAGGGCAATAGTATCTTGACTTTCATTACCCTTACAATGAGGAGTCTCGAATGACACAAAGAGAATCATCGTCACTCTTTTATTTTTTTGACCCCCATAACATTCAAATTCAGAAAAATCTCATGTTGTGGTGGGTCTTACTATGGGACTATTGAAGTTGGTTTATACCAGTCAAAGACCTCTGAATTTTTTAGGCCATCAAGGCCTATGAGTCATCGACACTTCTTACTGACATCCTTGCTTCTTTTCAGAGTATGTTCACCATTCATCATTGTTATCTTTTATTTTCAAGCTGCCTCGGAGGGAGCCCCAGTTATCTACATTAGCATACAACTTCAATTATTGTCTTACATTTTGAGTTACATGAAATGAGCATGGAGCATGCCTACCTCATTTGTATATAGATTTTCATTTTTCTCCCTAGAGAAATCTTTGGGTCCCACAGTTTCTCCTCTCCCTCTAACGGACCTCTCTTGCAGTTCCTCTCAGCATTCTTCATTACAATGGCACTCTCAATAGAATACATATTGATGTATTTCGACTATACGTATGTTCCTAACCTCACACATCAGGAGGCATCTATTATCACTGAAATTTCATCCACAACATCACACACAAATGGTTACAGAAATACAGAACTGCTAAAATCAATTAGTTCTCTTGCAACACCAAAATGCATTTCAAAAAGAAAAAACTATACAATTAGACAACAATTAACATGCACAAACTCACTAAAGGAATCATGTGCATAGTGTGTAGGCTAACAAAGCCCATAGAGCACACAATGCGCCAAATGCACGATTGTGTACGATAAAAGATGTGCACTCCTACGAATGACTCATTTATGGTTCTTCTCGGTCCCCCAACCAATTATGTACCAGCTCCCAACTGGATTTGACCTCCAAATCTAAGATAAATCCAAATGGAGGGTTGGTAAAGGACCAAAGGGTGCCCTAAAGGGCCCCTTGTTCACACTAAGAATAAGCTAAATTTTTCCTTGAAGAAATGTTATAAATGGAGGCCATGGGTGCAATAAGAAACCAAGATTTTCATAGTATTGTTATGTTGCCTCAATTCTCCCTTGAGAATCCTCTTTTATTCTAGGATTATTCAAGGATAATTGCAATAGGCCATTCCACTCACCTCTTGAGGGAATAAGCATTGATTTTCTTCATTTTTTTTTTGTTGTAAGAAGAGCTCCCCATTAAAGAACTCAACAGACCTCCCAAGGAGGAAGAGGGGACCCATAAGTTCTCATTTTTCTCTATGGTGTTTTGCAAACTAATATAATTATCCATTTGTGGCATAATCTTGTTCATTGGTTGATTGTTTATTCTTCTAAGTTTCTTATGCATTCTAGCTTTATTTCCTTAGTTGTTTTAGTTTGTTTACTTGTTTATTTCATGTGCTTTTCTTGTTTAATCCACTCATTAACCTATGTATTATATAGGAGGCCCAACTAGACATGCAGGTGCCATTGTTTTACTCACCCAAGTCACGAAACAGGAACAACAGAAGTTATGGTAACTTCTCCACACCTTGGTGATTTTTGTACCTTCCATGAGAGAGTACTTGTAAAGCATGCCAAGAGATCAATATCTGATATTTGATTGTGAAATGTGCACCAGAGATACTACAGATTGTCTCCTAACCAATGCATCTAGTCTCACGTAATTTGAATACTCACTGAAGAAGATATCATTTTTTTACTCATAACACTTCTTTGAGACTAGTTAATATGACTAGTCAACTACCCTATCTTACACAAGGTGTAGACTATTTAATATTACTAGTCAACTACCACATAAATTTACAAATACAAGATGATTCCAAATGAAAAGATCTCCTTGGTATATATAGGAGACTAGGAGGAAAAATTACAATTAATGGACCCAAGCCGACATAAATAAAATAATAATACTAATACAATATTCCCCAATTAAGAGGTAGTGTGCCACTATTTTGGTCTTAGCATATCCCTTCCATCTCGCTTGAACCCTTATTTGAATACTTCCCTCTGATCATGCTATTAGAAGCCTCCTACTACTTAGCATCTTACATGGTCATCTCATAACATGATTCCTTGATAGACTTGGAAGGCTTCTCCTTCCCACTTGAACCTGAATATTAACTCCTTATGATCTTCTCAACCTTCGGAGAAACCTTCTCCTTGTCCTATATCACTATGTTTCTTTCAATTACTCACATAGACTATCCCTATTATTAAGTACCAAATTTATCTTAATACAATCAACACACAATATATATGGAACAATATAAAAAATCCACTCTTTATTATATGAAGCCCTTAGGGTAAAAAACACCATACAATATATCCTATTATGGAAGGGGTCCTCTCCTATTCACTTGCCTCTTCAAGGAGGAAACATGTTCACCTCTCTTCATATCTCATTACATTGCTTGAACCACATTATATAGTGTTACAAACCACCTACGAACATTCTAGAGGAGGAATCTTCTAGAAGCATAACCTTCTAAAAAGTCCTCTTACATTTATTATATCTAACTACCACAGTGGGATTTATTTAATACTATAGTGGACCTACTCCACCTTACATCAAATGGCCTCTACTATTATCACTATGGGCCCTCTAGGCCCCCCACTACCTCTCTAGTTTCCTAATATTCCATCCCCCTTATGAAAGTAGTGTCCTCAATGCTTGTTATGAGGGTGTACAACCATATATCAGGGTCCCATGGATAACTATGAAACATAGTGTTGAAGTGGACTAGAGAACCAGGGTCTCATGGAGAAATAAAATCCACCATACTGAAGTAGTCCAACTTCCATTGTAAACCAGGGTCCAATGTGCAAGTGCTCATGTGAACTCCACGCAAAAGATATTGGAAACCGATAGATAATTGAATATGATACTCGAAATATTAACACATATCATGTGGATCCAAATAAGAAGATCCATCCACCTAGTGGGAAAGGAACGTAGGTGAATCTGGAAGGAATAATACCAATGTAGAATATGCAAGATGAAAACTGATAATCATAAATGGATCTTGATTTGATACATTGATGTTCTCTACAGAAGGTGGAGTAGAGTCATCAAATAAATATGAAAGTGGTTGTCATCTCAAAAATGAAAACTATCCATATACCAATCATCACAGTCAGCCTCAAAATCATACCAAGCATATACTTCTTGATTATATTCATCCTTGATGTCTTCCATAATATATCTCTCCTATATGCTAGCCAAGGACTTTTGAATATTGTGACAATTGTCCCTACGATCTTGTAGACCCTCTTGCATATGGTTCTCAAGGGCTTCAAACTTCCGTAGAACTCCCACGAGGATTTGAGAGGCAATATCCATTGGAAAAAACACATATAATATACAAAAATACAGCTATTGAAATTATTTATCCAATAGCACTAACCTGGTAGAAATCTTAGCACCCTGTGAAAAGTTATAAACTCTGCAGTCTCGTCGTTGTCACAAAAAACCCTAAAAAATGTATGATTTTAAATCAACAATATCTTCACTTACGGAACTCCAATTCGTACAAATTATTTTTTTGAATTCGGGTGAAATTGTGAGAGGAAATCAAATATGTAATTTTTTTGGTAAGATTTATCCACAATTACTACAGAAATCAGAAAAATTGCACAGTCCTCTGCAAAAAACTATAGAAAAATGCAGATTTTAGAGTATTGATAACTTCACTTCTCAGACTTCGTTTCTGATGTTTTTTTTTTCAAATTGGTTTTCTTTGTGATAGGAACTAAGATATATGAACAATGTCTACAATTTCTACACAAAAATTTATAGAAATTGGCTAGAATGTCACGACCCTCATTTTCTTCTTTGAAAAATATACAAAAATAGAAAAAAAAAATCCCACACTTCCTGCCAAAGAAACTGCTCTAATACCAATTGTTAAGTAACAATGTTACCTGAATACAATCACTACAATATATATATATAACAATATAGGAAAATCCACTCTTTATTATACGAAACCCTTAGGGTAGGGAAACACCATACAATGGATCCTATTATGGAATGGATCCTCTCTTGTTCACTTGTCTCTTTGAGGGGGAAACCTCCTAATGAGATACACACTACAAATAAAATACTTCTCTTCATATCTCATTAGATCGCTTGAACCCCTTTATATAGTGATATGAACCACCTAAGAACATTCTAGAGGAGGAATCTTCTAGAAGAAGAACCTTCTAAGAAGTCCTCTTACATTTATTATATCTAACTACCATAGTGGGGCTTATTTAATACTATAGTGGACCTAATATACCTTACATTAAATGGCCTCTACTATTTTCACTATGGGCCCTCCGGGACCCCCACACCTCTCTAGCTACCTAACACTTGTAGCATGTACAAGTTGCTCTCTCTAACTCCAAGAAGAACTATTGTTTACGAGCTAGATCCTCTGGGCTTGATCAATGTGTTTCCATCCTATAATGCTAAGTCAAATCATGTATTCTCAATCATTGAGACTGATAGCACACTCCTTCTGAGTTATGGCACCCATAATACATTTGTTTCTCTCAACAAGTCTCCTCACACCATATGGAATGACACTATCCCATATCCCTTCAATGCATGTGTGGTCCCAATACCAAGTTCCACATGCACATCTGAGTCTGACTCTCTGAATCTCTTGAACAACTCTCGTTCTTCTATCATATGACATCTGGCTCCATTATCTATTATCCATGTACCAGTTGATATGGTGCCCAAGGAAGTCTAGGAAACAAGTAAGAGCTCTATAAATTCAAACTTCTTGGAAAACTCATCTGCTTGATCCTTTGTCGATGCAACTACCTATGTTTGTGTCTCATTTTCACCCTTCTTCTTGTCCATACATTGACCTACATAGTTCCCAAACTTGTAGCATCCAAAGAACTTGAATTTTCTCATGTCTTTCCATATTAAGAGGTGGACTCTACACTAGAAATATTCTTTAACTTTCCCTTCTTTACTTGGCTAACAAGAGAAATGATCTCATCATCATTCTTTTACCTTCCTCCATTCAAATATTCATCTTGAATTTATTCCTGAATGAAGTCATCCCACAATCTTAACCTATCGGGGAGATCCTCATGTGCCACGATCCCTTTCATGAACAATGTTCACTCCTTCATGAATCCTTTGAGTGTTTTTCTTACCAACTATGAATCATCCATTGTCTCCTCGATTTCATCTAGTTCATTTCATACCAGCTAGATCCAAGTGAGATAAATCATCACCATATCTAATCCTATCATCTTCGTCTCCCTAAGCTTCTCTCTCAACACCATTTTAAAATTCTCATTATTGCTATGAAATAAACTCTTCATTGCCTCCCATATATCCTTGGTAGTTGTCTTTCTATATAAATGCCAAACCCTCCATCTAGAATAATCCTTTTCGATTTCATGTCCTTTGTCTTATGGGTGGCCAAATCTTTTGGATCCGCTCGTGGAGCCACAATGGAGTTTGAAAAATCTAAAATGTCATTTTCCATCAACACCAACATGAACCTCTCCTTCCATGGATTGTATTTTGAAACACCATCCAACCTATCCTCAAATCACAAACATGTTGTTATCTCTGTAACCTGCTAAAAAAATCAAATTATGTTACCCGAACCTTCTGCCTGTGTTGGCTAAAATATATGCATTATTAATACCAACATTAAATTATCAATCGATGCTTCATAGACTTAGAGGTGCAAACACGGGATGTGTAGGATTGGACCCTAATCCATCCTATTCTAATATCTAATGCTCACAAAAAAACACATGAATGAAAACAAAGATGGGATTAAAATCAAAGTCCAAGAATCCAAAGTACAAGAAATAAGATCAAGTGTGGAAAATAACCTAAACTACAAGAAAGCCAAATAAAAAAAAACTAGATTAAAATACAAGGAAATGTGAAAGTAAATGCAAAATTTACCAAAACTGGCATTCAAATCAGTGAGCTCAATGAGGTTACTCAAACCCTCATGTATGTGTGCCATTGACCTAAAGGGGAATTTACTAGTTTTAAGAGAAAATCCACCAAACTCCTAACTAACCCTACACCAAACTCCTAACTAATCCTATGATGTAACGTAAAAACTTCAAAGAAACATGCTTTAGAGAGTTTTCCTAAAAAAGAGATACACATGAAAATGCAAATGAAATCAATATTGACATGGGATTAATTTTGAAATCACTCTACAACCATAACTTCAAAGAAACATGCTTTAGAGAACTTTCCTAAAAAAGAAATACACTTAGAAATGCAAGTGAAATCAATATTGGCATGGGATTAATTTTGAAATCACTCTACAACCATAATCCTTCTAACCCTGCATATACAATCATGTCATGTAATGATAACACTTAACAATGTTTAACAATGACACTTAACATTATTCATAAACGAGTTCACATAAGTGAAATAACATGATAATTTATTATATATCTACACAACAATATCACATAAACTTAA
>JASDQU010104511.1:312483-325617 GCA_032191745.1 Picea mariana
ATATTTTGTTACTGTCTTCTTTTGTAAATCATATATGTCCCTGCTCAATTATTCACCTTCATCAATAATCCAAGTAGGACTATCTAAAGGCTTATTTTGTGTATAATTTCACTTTTTTGGTGGCATGTTGGACAAGTATCACTTTTAAACCTTGATTTGAAGGTGGTTCTTCCTGAAGATCTTTCTTCTGATATATCTCAAAAATTTCGGCCCTTCTAGGTATGAAAATTTCATTATTTAGTTCTATGATATGCCTTATCCACAATACCACAGGTCTGATCAAAATTCGATGTTCCAACTGCAATTTATGGTAACTTCCCCACACCTTGATTATTTTTGGACCTTCCAGGACAACAAACTTCTAAATCATGCCAAGAGAAAAATATTTGAGATTTGATTCTGAAACTTGTACCATAAATAGTACTCACTTCCTAATGTCCAATGAAACTAGTCTCACTTAATTTGGATACTCACTGAAGAAGATATCATTGTTTTACCTGGAACACCTATTTGAGACTACTTAATATGACTAGTCATCTACCCTATATTACATAGGGTGTATATACAGGATAACCCAAAAGATGCATTTTTTATCACATATACCATGATAGTTTATCTGAATATCCTCCTAGTTTTATGGTGATAAACTTTACAAAAAAAAATTATAGGGAAAATTTCGCGATGACTAAATTCAGGATGATTACGACACCCTATCTTACAAAAGATATATCTCTGAAATTATAAGGCCTCAAGAGATAAAATATGGTCCCCAAGTACCTTGATTTGTATAATAAATACAATACAGGGAGTTCCTCTTGAAACATTGTAGAAAAAGAGTTATAGCTAAAATTCCAAGGTGTCTCAAATGCAACAGCAAAACCCCAAGACCTTGATCTCTGATCCCAAATGTTAAGAACCAAATATCAAAATAGTATAAAAAAACTTAGAATAAGTATTCAATGCCTTGACAATGAGAGAATTTCAGATAATAAGCATCTTCGAGGTGACAACCTCCTTATACACCACATAAATTTACAAATACAAGATGATTCCAAATGGAAAGGTCTCCTTGGTATATATAGGATACTAGTAGGTACAATTACAACTAATGGAGCCAAGACGAAATAAACAAAATAACAATATTAATGTAATACACCCCAATTAAGGGGTAATGTGCCCCTATTTATGGCTTAACAAAAACCTAATCTAATCAATTATTAACCTCTTCTCGTTTTCTACACTAGTACCATTTCCTATCTCATATCTAAATACAACCTCAATTTTCTCTCTATTCAATTCTTTTATCAATGGTAAGAACATATTTGAGTTTGTGTTGGCATGCATTGGGCTCAACTACAACAATAAAGAGTAGCATGGATATTTCCATGATATACAATAGAGTGTTATCCCACATCCTATCATGTCTTTTAGAGCCAAAGGATCTCCTCTTAGCATCCATGGTTTGCAAACAGTGGAAAAACATGCTCACATGGGTTTCCTGGAAGCCTACTCTCAATACTCTCATCTATAGTTGACTTCCTAATGTCTCAAAAAATATTCTAATACTATCATTATTAAATTCACACCAAACCAAATAATCCATTTCATATGTAGTGTTTATCACTAATTATGTTTTGATCAAGGAGATTTCCTTATGTGATATTCCCAATTTGTTGGATTCTAGCATTGATTCCATCACTAGTATTTGGAAGAGGCTTAGATATCTTAGACTCGGGTATTACATGAATTTCTCTAATGATGTCATCGATTCACTAAAGAATTGCAAGAATTTATTTCAAATGGGATTTTTAGATTCACTAAAAAACTTCCATCGATTCACTGCAGAATTGCAAGAATATTTAGGAATTGAGTTTAAAAGGAAATTTTAGATTCACTACGTATATCTTGTCAAGAATAGTTGGGAATTGACAAACTCTTCTAAATATATATTTAACATTGATGATATGAGACTAATGTGTGGTTCTTGGATAAATGTGCACGATCTTGATATCTGCAAGGAGATTTTCAGGTGCCTTGCAATATGTCATACAATGTTACCTAAATGTGATGTATCTTGAGAGGAAATAGAATATATACTTCAAAAGAAGTCATGTATTCTATCTCTCTATGATTTGATCATATGTAGTGTCTCCTTCCTTTACCCTATCCTTTCTTTTATAATATTGAGTCATGATAGAGACCTAATCTCCAAAGTGATTAATGCTTGACATTAGATCTCACCTCACCAGAGATCAATGGATAATATTTAATCCACTAATCCTAAATAACATTATCATTTTATTAAATTAATCTCAATTAATTAATAAAATCACTTTTCTTTGATAATACCTTTAATTATAGTAAATTACTAGGATATAAGTATTTGAACAACTTTGAGATATGTAGACGAAATACCTCTCTAATGGTACGCACATCAACACTCCCTCATAGTGAGGAAGGCACTTCTAGAAAATCCACTTGGAACTAATTTTTCCTCTAATATTGACACAATATCCTACACATCATCCTGCACCGTAAGATAATGTTAAAAATAATGGTATGATATGTATTCAATCATGTTACTCATTAGTCCCATTAAGTTCAGAAACATTTACGAAGGCCTCCTCTCCCTAATGTGCTCCAAAGATCCTTAACTTTCTCCTAAGTATCCCTCAATGTCAGTTCAAAATAATCGAGTCTTCTAAAAGAAATGTAACAGGATAAATCCTCCTCCTTACATGAATTTTGATTCCGTAAAATCAAATCCTTTAAATGTTGTTCTCCTTTGAGATCCTCCGTCTCCTTTTAGTCTTCCATTGACACTGGATGATTCACATCTGAATGCATAAGATTGAAGATCCCCTTGGACCTACAAATATAATTTCCTTGCAACCTTTATAACTTTCCATTTATAACCCCATTGCTCATTTTTGTATCAAGAATATCTCCCTCTTCATGTATGAGTACTTCCCCTTTCTTGAACATGACAAAAAAAACCATGTCCTCCAAAAATAAGACTAAGAGGAAATTTGTCTTGAATTTTTGTACATAAAGAACATCTTAGGCCTGGAATGTATCTCTTGACTCAAAATTAAACAAGATAGTTCCCTCCCCCTTCACTGCATACTTGGCATCATCACCAAGCTCCACATGGTTACCTGAGTCATTCTTCATTATAATTCTAAATAGATCTCACGTTTTTGTCATATCATGATATGTACTAATGTCCAAGTACCATGAACACTTAGTTTTGGTGATGGTAGAGAGGTAGGAGATCAATGATAATTCCTTCTCAATTCATTTTGCAAAATCATCTAGTTGTATATCTATTTATGCTACTGCCTATGTCCATCCTTTCCCATTTTTCTTCTCCAAATACTATGATGCATAATCTTGACCATTATTGTGGAATGCAAAGAACTTGATATTACTAAATTCCTAATTTGTATTCTCTATCTATGAGGTTTCCCCATCAATATTACCTTTGGAACCTTCTCCTTTTCTCTTATTGGCCTCACTAACCAGAGTTAGGTTCTCCTATACATATTCTTTATTTCCATATTTATACTCTTACTATTCTCATACTAGATGCAATCATCTTAAAGCCTATATCAATATGGAATATTCTCTCGAGAATAAAATCATTTGAAATATGGTTCCCATCACTTTTGAAGACCATTGAGTGCCACATTTATGAGCTCTATTCCATCCAACTTCTCCCCAATATATGCAATATGATCTGTAACACCCATATAGGATGTTAGGAAATTAATCATTCCTTGAATACATACACAATAACAACTTTGTTTTAACATAATTTCATTGATTTTCATTTACACAATTCTTCTACATTTGCTCAATGATAAATATAAATAACATCATGAAATAAGTAATCGGTTAACTCTAAGATTTAGAACTTAAAAAAAAAGTATATAAAAATATCAATAACAAAATACCACCGAAAAACACCTCCTCCTTAGTTTGTCGAAGCTCATCATTGTAATGTAGTCCTGGGCACTTCCAAGCATTCTTTTCCCGCTTTCCCAGAGTGAATAAAGGAATCCTCCCAGCCAACTAGGAGCCTAGTCGACTTCCTAGCTACAAGAAACCTTTCAGTTTCTTGGCTCTCTATACCCGTGAATCCAATAACAACAAAGCACAAATGTTGAAACAAAAACATCATAATAAATATATCTTCCAAATATTTCACAACCTCTCATCATGCTCAAACCTCTCAAATCCCCCCTTACTCACCACTTCTCCCTATTTATCAAGTTTCCATACACCCTTCCCCAAGTCTCCTCAACCACCCTCATTATTATTCATCAACCTCCCTTATCTATATTTTTGGTAAAATATTAAAATAAAACTAAAATATAAATGACTTGAATTAAACAACAATAAATAAAATGAAAAGTCTTTCTTCTCATGCTAGCTAATAAATGTAATTTGAAAATTTTCCCAAAAATGTACATAACACCCCATCATGCCCAATTAATTCATCATACCCACCATCTATCAAAGTCAAGAAGGTATTTAATGCTTCTAGATATTTTGTATGCAATATAATTTACATATTCAATAAACATTCAATTAAATAGTTAATAATTTACTTTAATAATTAATACATTAATTAATTGTACTAGTGTACATGGGTAGGGTATGTGTGCGTAGCTAGCATACACATATCTCATGTATCTAATAACGATAACCATTGCCTCTATTGCATAGTTCCTATATGATCACCAAGACATGTAGGACAACAGATCAAGTAATGCATCATTTAATAAACTTAACGAGAAAAATTACACCAATTCGTCAATAACTCATTATCACACTTAAAATATCAATAGGAAATCAAAGAGTGTTTTAAACATGGTAGGAACCAAGTGATTAAACAATAGTGGCATCTCTAATCCCTAATGAGTATTCTCAACTAACATCGAAGCATCCTTCCTTCCTAACCTACTTCCATCTTCCATCCTATCCTTTCCTCTGTTGGACTAAGATGAGCGTAAACTATATTGACCTAACTCCAGATAGAGCCCGTAAGCGGAAGTGTCATACATCTCGACCAAGAATCCCCAATAGGCAACGAGCAGTCGCCATCACACGTCTAGGGGAGCACAACTTCACACGACCCTCCCACGACTCTAAGTTTCGGAGGAAAAATGGTGGGCAATACCTCCACCCCTCCTTATAGAACTAGGTTAAACACCCTACATCAAGCCCTATTGTGCAACTACTATTATTAGAGTCACGTCATCAAACAACCACTCTGGGAAAATTGTGTGTCCTGTCAAAACCACACTTACAACAATTCATTGCAATATTTTGAATCATAAATTTATAACTTATAACATACACTATCGTTTTGATGTCTATGACATCCATGTTACCTCATCATTGTAGTCATTTGGCTATCACATAACTCATCAACCTATAGGTTAGTTCACCAATAACTCATATCTATGTATATACATCATAATTCATATAAGAATCCATATCTGTATTGGCGTTCAATTAAGAAATCTATGTTTATTTTTATCATGGCCTGCATCTGTTATGCATTCACAACATAAATTTGATTTGATATCCATGTACCTAAATTCCATATCTTAATTTTCATGTTTATACAAATCTAAAGAGTTATCATCATCATGAGTATATAACAATGAAAATAATAGTATGCAACACATAAATAGGTCAAGATGTACACTTGTCACATGTCTATATCAATATTGTTGAGTCCAAATAGTTGTTTAGAAATGAATTACTAAGATGAGAAAAATTAAATTTCTAACTACCTAAAGCCAAAATATGGGGCGTTACATACACCCACCCTTCAAGAAACTCCATCCCGAAGTTATGCTCATTCACAATATGAGTAGAATTTATGACACAACTTCTATTTGTCTTTCCTGATAGAAAACCTTCTGTTATATTGGTCCCATTGGACCATGAATTGATTAAAACATGTCGAGGCTATTAATATTTTGATTGTAACTACGCCTATTTAGTAGGCACCTTACTATGTCTTGACTCTATTTTATTACCATTGGTAATTAAATTAATGAAAGTATATGTTTCTCTTATAGATTAAAGTATAGTCTACTAGTTTGATAGCCATTTATAATATTATCTCATTATTGGTTCTTTAGTTAAGTGAATCTTATATTGAGTTCGATTATAATTTCATTAAGCCAATCATATAATTCCACCTAGAATATCTTCAAAATTATAATCCATTATCATTGACTTTACTATCACTCTAACTTGAGTGATACAATACATATGCCATCAAAAAATTTCCCATGCTTAGGGACATTGATCAATATACTACTAACTGATTTTCACGTGATGTCATCACTTCATAGTTTGGTCATTGTCCTCAATCTAACTTTTCTCTCAAGTCATAAAAACTAGATCTCAATCAAGTTAAATGTTTTGTATAGGATCATTTCCATCATAGTCGAAAATTTCATGCTTAATATTAACAATTCATTATTACAACATGCCTATATGTACAAGCACCATGTATACCTTGCTTTAGTTAGTATCAGAAACCAAGAGTAAGTTTCCTACTAGGGTCCATTCTACACTCTAACAGTACTTGTCTTTAAGGATTTCTTCTCTCGCAATTTATTTTCATACAAATATCAACTTTATATCAGTTATATCTATATGATACTAACCAATTTTGGCCTCTTTCACTTTCCAGTTCCATTACTAGCACTCATCAAGTTCCTTCACCTTATTATAAAATAATTTTAAATGTGGGAGGAACATTCTTATCGTTTATTATTCGACTTGTAAATTGGTTTCCCTTTAATTGAGCATTGTAAATGTTACATCGAGTATGCATCTTGCAATTTTGATTTAACTGCAAGGTCATATTCACGCAAGGTGGTGGTAGATAGTAATGTTTTTCGTCACCTGCACTCACTGTCATTATTCCTTAGTATTAAACTCAAATTGAATTAACAAGTCAATGCATAACTAACAATTAGCAATTCGCTCAAATATTACCGTGAAATTTCCATTATCATTCTGAACTCAAGTTCCTTGTTCAAAACATAGGCCCTTATGGTATCACTTAGGATTTCGTTATATTATTACTCCATATCATATTTTCTAGAGTTCACTAACATTCCTTATATTGTATTGTCTCATTTAGCATTTCTTTTACACATTCCCATCCACCCTACATCTACTACCACTTTCTCTCTTTCCTTATTATTATTATTAATATTATTTTAAGCACATCATCACTTTTTAATTTAATGAATAATTTAATTTTTTTGCAAACTTATCATCTTATTATCTCATAAATCTTTTATTTCTACTTCAACTACTCTCCCTTACTTTTATAGAATATATTCAATTTACCACTTAAGTAGCACACTTCACTATGCTTAATCAACTATTACCATTTTGTTCTTCCATATAATACATCATATTGTTAGTTCATGCATTTCCAATCCACCTTAACTCAATTATAACTTCTTATTTAATTTGCCTCCTATTACCTTTCTTCCACCTCTCTTACTTAACGTCCTTATTCATTACAAACACAAACAATATTTATATTTATATTTATATTATATTAATTTATTATGCACCTTAATCTTTAATATTACTTATAACATATCCTTGCATTTGTCCATATACCATATCTATTTAATACATTATATATATATGGTAATTTTAATAGATTTATTAGCATAAATCCATGTGTTTCACCTAAAGAAATCAACAACATTGACTATTGACTATATTTAGCTAACCCCTTGGGTTAGTAAAACTATCTTATTTATTTAATATGAAAGAAAACAAATATTTAAACTTTGCAACAATTTAATAGTGAGTAAAATCTCTTCAATCCCTTCAAGTAACATAATAATTATTTTTACTCATTGTTTGTAATAAGTAATGATTTGTATTTAATTTATAATGACTTATAACATGAAACATTGCATTGATATGATACAATAACCCATTTTAATATGAGGAAAGAGATTTGCATCTTATTTCAACTATAAAAATATCTTTCTTCAACTCAAAAAATTTATTTTAAACAATTTAGTAAATTTTTATTTCACATAATGTGAGATTTGAATTCAAACTTGACACAATATAATACCTCATTTTAATATATATATAGATATAGATATAGATATAGATATTGATGTATATAACCAAACAACACAACATCATATTGAAGGATTTTGTAAATATTTAAAAAGATAAAAATATAATATTATTTTGATTAATATATTTATATATAATTATTAAATACAAATATATATCATACAACAATATTTTAATAACATCATATAATAATCTTTTCCCAAACAAAGCTAGAGTATAATTATAATAATATTACACTTACTACTTATTATTACCACATATGTTGAGTATAACTATACTAATATTACATTTACTACTTGTTATTAGCTACCTTATTATTAATATATTTATGCCCTACTTGTTAATTAATGTATACATTCATATTTTAATATATTTCTATTTATTTTCATTCAGATATTTGATAACAATTGTCCAAGTCGAGTTTAATAAACATTGATCCCTGGAATTCAAATTGAAAATTTCATATTATAGTCATTAATTGATACCTAATCATAAAAAGTCATGTCAATCAATCCAACTTTATGACCGAGGCAGATTGAGTGAATTTGCAATGTCAGTCCACTAATTGAACTTCCATTCATACACGGATGTATGTTTTTGGCTTGCTTTTTAGAAAAATAATTAAATGGTTCTGAAGAGAATTGTCAGTCCTTCATATGAACAATTCTGCCATTAAAATTTATGTTCAATGATGGGTATTTAGTCTTCTCAAGTACCCTACCAACCAAGATTGAATAGCTTTGTACTATTAATAATAATAATAATAATAAATTACAAAAAGATATGTATATCAATATAATAGAGTAATGTTAATACTAAGTGGAATAATCCCCTCCACGAAAGGTCAGCCAAACAAGGTACATATTTATGAAATTTATGTTTTTCCCCATAGATTAAGTAGTCATAATATCATTTTTGGTCAATTTTACGTTATCGTTCCACTTTAACTTATATGAATTTCCTCTTCCAAGTTCCAACCAATCATCTTTCAACACATAATGACTGCTCCTCGCAAGTTGTCCTCATAAATCCAATATAGTTGATCTCCACTTAAATCCTAAGCATGTTATTTCTAGTTGTTCAAAATATAACCATTAGTAGGTTCATTAATATTGGGATTGCTCGATGAGTGGATTGAATCTTCTTCAAATCCTTTAATAATGAGCGTGATTGTCATTCTGTATTTCATTGTAATTCCTTAGCTCAAATACAACGGTTTATAGTTCATTTGAACTATAATATATTGCAGATTGGATTGTTAACCAACTAGTTTTATAGCTTGAAATATCTGTGACTGCTACTGTTTGTGGTTATAAGTGGTGGGGTGTTTATTAGATGTTTTCCAGTGTGAGATCGTTTGGGTTCTGGGGAGCAACCCTAGAAAGGGAAGAAAGCAACCAAAAGAGAGCCAACTATAAATTGACGACTGACTTTTGTTTTTGAGAATATGGTGCCGAGATGGTCCTTTGGGTTTCTAGGAGCAACCCCTGAAAGGGAAGAAAGCAAGTGCGTTGGCTTGAGATGTGTTGTGACACTTGATTTGGCTGGCTTGATGGTTGGAACCTGTAGATTGGGCATAATATATTTAATTCAAGACTTGTTTTGGCATCTCCACAAATTGCAATAGATGCTGACTACACTGCTATCTTGGGTGTTATTGGTCATGAGTATTTCCACAACTGGACTGGTAATAGGGTAACATGTCATGATTGGTTTCAATTAAGTTTAAAGGAAGGACTTATAGTTTTCAGAGATCAGGAATTCTCGTCTGACATGGGCAGTCGCCCTGTTAAGCAAATTGCAGATGTGGTGAAGCTTCATAATTACCAATTTCCTCAGAACGTTGGCCCCATGAATCACCCCGTGTGTCCACATTCATATATTAAGATGGACAATTTCTATACCTTAACGGTCTATTAGAAGGGTGCAAAAATTGTCAGGATGTACAAAACCTTGTTAGGGAAATCGGGTTTTCGTAAGGGAATGGATCATTATTTTCAAAGACATGACGGGCAAGCAGTAACTTGTGAAGATTTCTTTGTCGCTATGCATGATCCCAATGATGAAGATTTTTCAAAGTTCTTCTTATGGTATTCACAAGATGGAACCCCTCTTCTAAAAGTGAAATCATCCTACAACTCTGAGGTAAATACTTATACACTTAAGATCAAGCAAGAAATTCCTTCTACTCCAGGTCAATCAGTTAAAGAACCGATGTTTATACCTGTGGTTGTTGGGTTGTTGGATTCCAACGGAAAGGATATGCCTCTCACATATATCTATAATGGAGAATCTCTACAGTCCTTAACTATTGAAGGTCACTTTTGTTTCAACAGTCATCCTTCGTATTGAAAAGGAGGAAGAAGAGTTTGTCTTTGTTGACATTCCTTAAAGGCCAATTCCCTCTCTACTACGCAATTATAGTGCTCTTGTGCATCTTGTTTCAGACATCACTGAGGATGATTTGTACTTTCTACTCGCACATGATATCTACGTCCACCTAAAAAATAACAAATTTGAGAGTTTCTAAACGCAGAGAAAAATTCATCTGGATTTAAGGAATTGATTAGTAATAACCAAGCTTGGGGTATGGATCTATCATGAATCTCATTGAATATTGTAATATTGATGTACTTGTTAATTCTTTTGTGTGCTATTGGATCCTTCACTTATTACGAGAGGCTTTGCGAGGTCTCTCTAGGTTGGGTACCCTTAGGCTCATTATTTCATTCTTTCAACCTATTTTAGTTGTTGGAGGCATCAAGTGCGAGGGTGATCCCACTAAATTGTTGGGTGGTTGTAGGTCAGTGTGAATCATGATAATGGAGTTACTCTTGCATGGCTAGGATACATGTCATATCTACAAGACCTTAAAGAGAGACCTATTCGCTATGGAGTATGGTCACTTGGGTTAAGCCAAGCAACCATACTTCTATCATGAGTTCCTTTCCCTTGGCCTCAGATGTTTATTTTCTCTTCGTAGCTTCTCCCAGGATTACACATCCAGATTCTAGGTCCCCTCGGCCCCAAGCACTCATCTTGAACTATGAAAAGTTAAAAAGTGGTCTCTCACTTAGACCCAATGTAAAAAACAATTGGTCATCTTGATAAAGACTGTGAGATCAAGGTTCCAAACTGTAAAGTTGTAAACATGGTATCATGAAACTAGTCAAGGTATCTGAGGCTCATAACTTTCTATCCCATATAAGGCATAAACGTTTTTGAGGAGTTCAGATTATGAAATCTCGAGCAAGTGTTTCTTAAATCCCTAGTCAGAGATAAATCATAATACATCCAAAATTTTATAACTTTTCAGTGAGAATAGGAGACAGGTTGCCATAAGACGAATGAGAAAAAACAATTTTCAGAGTACATTCACATGGTGTGTTGTATAATTTTATATTCCTTAAACAACGAGCGAAATTCTGAATAATCAATAGTACAGGAGCACCTCGTTTAGTATAATCAAAAGCCAGTCATTGGTATAACTTGAATGATGACACAGAAGGATATATGTGCTGGAGAGATGTATGCAATGAAGCCAGCCACTACATATGGTAATATGTATGGAGAATAAAAATCTAAATGCAATAACATCAAGGTCATTGATCTGTAATTGAATCATTTCAACCTATCTCTGGTTATATCTAGTCATATATGTGTAGTCTTTAGTCTTTGAGTGTGATTGTAACAACCCAAATTGGATGCATACCTTGCAGAACATGTTGGCACAAAGACAAAATTCCAGTGTTGTGGGTGGTGAAGACCAGGTTTCTGTTTTGAAACCAGACTCTAATAGCATATGTAACACCCATATAGGATTTTAGGAAATTAATCATTCCTTGAATACATACACTATAACAACTTTGTTTTAACATAATTTCATTGATTTTCATTTACACAATTCTTCTACATTTGCTCAATGATAAATATAAATAACATGATGAAATACGTAATAGGTTAACTCTAAGATTTAGAACTTAAAACAAAAGTATATAAAAATATCAATAACAAAATACCTCCGAAAAATACCTCCTCCTTAGTTTGTCGAAGCTCATCATTGTAATGTAGTCATGGGCACTTCCAAGCATTCTTTTCCCGCATTCTCGGAGTGAAACAATGGAATCCTCCCAGCCAACTAGGAGCCTAGCCGACTTCCTAGCTCCAAGAAACCTTTTAGTTTCTTGGCCCTCCATTCTCGTGACTCCAAGAACAACAAAGCACAAATGCTCAAACAAAACCAACATAAGAAATATATCTTCCAAAGATTTCACAACCTCTCATCATACTCAAACCTCTCAAATCCCCCCTTCCTCACCACTTCTCCTCCCTATTTATCAAGTTTCCATACACCCTTCCCCAAGTCTCCTAAACCACCCTCATTATTATCCATCAACCTCCCTTATCTAGATTTTTGGGAAAAGATTAAAATAAAACTAAAATATAAATGACTTGAATTAAACAACAATAAATAAAATGAAAAGTCTTTCTTCTCATGCTAGCTAGTAAATGTAATTTGACAATTTTCCCAAAAATGTACATAACACCCCATCATGCCCATTTAATTCATCATATGCACCATCTATAAAAGTCAAGAAGGTATTTAATGCTTCTAGATATTTTGTATGCAATATAATTTACATATTCAATAAACATTCAATTAAATAGTTAATAATTTACTTTAATAATTAATACATTAATTAATTGTACTAGTGTACATGGGCAGGGTATGTGCGTATCTAGAAGACACATATCTCATGTATGTACTAATGATAAACAACCATTGCCTTTAGTGCATAGTTCCTATATGATCACCAAGACATGTAGGACAACAGATCAAGTAATGCATCATTTAATAATCTTAACGAACAAAATTACACCAATTCCTCAATAACTCATTATCACACTTAAAATATCAATAGGAAATAAGAGAGAGTTATAAACATGGTAGGAACCAAGTGATTAAACAATCATGGCATCTCT
>JASDQU010104512.1:13039-25405 GCA_032191745.1 Picea mariana
TGGCATGGACACAATTTCAAGTGGGCCAACTTAGAGAATACTGTGAACAGCTGGTGGAAAAATATCGTTGTAGTCGTAATCAAGCAGACAACCACACAGGAAGAAAAGATTCGCAATCGTATCTTGAGCGGGGCCCAGTTGGAGGGGGGGAACCACCCACTTGGCACTTTGACTTCACGTTTAGTTCTGACATGACAGGGCATGAAGAGAAGATGGAAGGGCAGGATCGTAAGGTGGTGAATGCCAATAGATCTTGTAGGATGCACATACCGTGCATGGTTAATCATAAGGCGGTAAGGAGAGCCGAGAGACGGAACAACATAATGTTGATTATTTTATCAATGGAAATGGTCGTACCAAACAGGTCTAGCCATATGGATCACAGAATGAGAAGAGGGTGGTGAAGTACAATAGCAAAAATAATGGCATGAGGTGGCACGCCTTCTATTCATTTCACCCATATAGACCCATTAAAGGCAGGATCATTAATAGATATGGACAATAATACAAGAGTCTTTTATATACCAGGTCTAGTGTTGGTTACCCTGAGCTCTCAGATATCTCATGAAGCTCCTACCGGTCTAGTAGAAGTTTAGTGCCGGTGGAAGGATAGTGTTCTGTGTAAAGGAAGACGAGTGGGTTTATCTATTCAAGCGGACAGGAACATGGCCCGAATGAAATACACTACCAGGAAAGGGAGCTTAATAGTGGACTCTCAACAAGAGAGCTCCCAAAAAGAGACAAGAATTGAGAATGCAACAAGGGATGCAGCTCGGATGTACCAGATAAATGCCACGTAGAAGGGAAAGGAAGAAATTGAGAAATGGGAAGAGGAGATTAGAGCTGAAAGAGAAGGTAAAGGAAAAAACCAAGTAGAGTGAGAGGTGGATTGGATCATTGACACTGGAACAACTCGCACTCGGGAGACCCTTTACCATAAGACACTCGAGATGGCATGGCATACCAAAATGTTGATCAGAAAAGTTAAAGCAGACAACGAAAAACCAGAGTCGCGGACTAGAGGGAGATGAAGACTATGGTAGAGGATATTCAGTGTCGGGTCAGTGGTTTGGAGACTATTGTGAAACTCCTGGTAGACATTGAAAAGATACAATAGAGAAAGCAGGATAATATGGCGGCGCAGTTTAACCTGTACATGAAATATGTCCACCACATGGATATCACACCAGTGGATGGCCATGGAACACTAGCCCATATCTGAAAGGTTTGGGTGGCTTCTCCAAAGGAATAGAGTAAAGGAGCGGAATGGACCCAAGTTTTTGTGTTTTATTGTAGGAAAATTTCAGACCGTAAATGCTTATAAAGTTTTTGTTTAAGTCTAAAAGGTTTCCATTTTGGATAACAGTAAGTAGTCATAGGAGTTATTTCAGTTATGGAAGGTGGTTATATGATTCCATGTATAAGCATAGGGTCAGGACGTCAAGTATTCAAGACTGTAGTCTAAATGGAAAAAACATGATGCTTAATAGACTAGATTAAAAGGTTATTTATTGCAGATGGTCTGGTTTCCAATCTGGAAAACCAATTGGTGATAGTATGCTTGTATTTTTTTGATGAAGTAATACAAAATATTTATGTTTACTTACAAAAAAAAAAAGAGAAATAAGGATGTGATCCTAACTCATCCTATCTTATGCAAGCAATGACTTCAAATCCACACTCTGAAATGCAATAAATGAAATCAAAGGAAAGTAAACCAAACTACAAAGCTTAACTCTGGATTGCAATGTTTATGAAATGTTATTGAGTTCTAAATCACAATATTTCATTGTTTTAAGTGTTCATGTGAATTTGCGTGAGTGGCAAATGAATCATCAATCTTTAGTGTCTTATCCCTATAGTGGTGCATACAAAAGTACATTAAACATGCTGCAGAAAAGTAAATTACAGAAAAAAAAAAATCTATCTAACAAAGTACTATTTCTAATCTAATTATTTTGTCTACATAATAATAAACTCACGTTAAACTCACAATGAACTTAGTGAAATAGGTAAGAAATCACACTCATGAAATCATATGAACTCAAGGAAATTGAATCAAAAGACAAACTCATAGATCAGCCTCAAAAGAATGAACCTAGCTATGATTGAAACACTATTTATTCTCTTATGATTTTGGATCGATTAAGAACTAATAGAATGAGTGTAATGTCCCTCAACTTAACCAAGGAACATTACTATGCACAAAATACACATAAATGAATTTTTCTTTTCCTGGTCAAATTCCTGTAGTTTACCAGCTACGATTTAAACACATATTCAACTAATTTCTTATACTCATAATTAATACATCTATAACACTCTAAATGACCATGAATTCAAATGATAAAACATTTATAACAACATATAAAACTATTCTCATTCACAGAGGAAATGCACAGCCATGAACTCATAAATAATTCAACAAAATAGATAAACACTTATCTTTTATAAAACGTTTGTGCAACCAGCTGCTTGGGAAGGACATTCCACCCAACCATAGAGTTGCTTTTTCATACCTCAACAACAAGTCCCCCCTGATTTGGGGCTAGGAATCCACGAAAGAAGGGTGCCTCTCACAGTCCCCTCACAACTCAATATCACACAACCCACTCGTTTTCTCCTGCAACTATCCTGAATTTCCTCCAACTCTCTTCATCTTGACTTGACCAACCCAAGGAATGTACCCCTTTACTACTCTCAGTCCATTGGGTGTCCCATTCGTTTATCAGGGTCTCTCTGGCATAGGTAACTAGGAATCTCTCAGCTGGGAAATCAAGGGAACTGACTGCTAGGAAAAACTACCTGCAAAACCAACAACAAACACTTGTTGATATAGTGCAACTCACCCAAAAGTTCACTCTTTAGGCCTGACAACCTAGCTCTTCAATTTCCATCTCCAAAATTCTCCAAAATCACTCCAGCATGCTCCAAAATTCTCCCATCCTTCTTGCTCCAACTCCCAAGCTCTTCTCCCTTATTCTCTATTTATTGTTCAAGTAAAGTTGAATGTCCAAAATTGTTTGTTTCTACCCATACAAATTTCCTCTCTTTCCCCAAGACAATTGACTTCTCACTCTACCCAATGTTGATTGTACCTCAGCCCCATGCTCTCAATTGCTATGGGATGTGACTCTCACACCCACCCTATGACAGATCATATTCAATGATTGGGCTCTCATACACTCAACCAAAAAAATAGAATTTTTTTCCCAAATAATAATGAAATTCAAGAAAGTGGGCTTGAATTAATACCCATAAATTATTTCCCTTTGGCCCCCTCTTGGACACTCTCTAGGCATGCCCCCCTCTCTTGTGGATTAATCAACCCCCATCTATGTCCATATCCCAACAGTTGGTATTATATAGTATTTACAATTCAAAAAATGCATTTTGTATTTACATTGTTTGGCCATAGCCACATTTATATCTACATTATGCATTAATTTAAATGGATATTATAGTGGGGATGCTACATTCCCCCTCCCCTACAATTGTGAATTTTCCTCGATGCACTACACCATGTTGAAATACATATATAAATTTACATCGCAATACTTAGAAAGTAAAATAAAATTTTGCAATCTTTACCCTCGAACAACAATTCCAACCATAATCTCTCGTTCTTCTCAACCTGCTGAACCAAGGAATGTGCCCCCTTCACTTCATTTATTCCATTAGTTTTCACCATTATTTTATCATGGCTATCAGCATAGGAAACCAAGAATTTTAGAGATGTGGTTATGGTAACTAGCTGCCCAAAAATGGAGTCTTGCATTTTCATCTTCTATTTTCTTCAAAATTGGTAAAACTTTGTGGGTATTCCTCCTGTATGGTTTATTCATGCTCCCATGTTGCATCTTCAATACCGTAGCAGGTCCATTTAACATGTACCATCCATGTGGATTTGTTCCTAAGCACTTTGACTTTTTGGTCCAGAATGTGTTTTGGTTCCACCTGGAAATTCCCTTCATTTTCCACCTAGATCGCAGTCCAATCAATTATGTAGTTAGGTTCATGCACATAATTATTTAATAATGACACAAGAAATACATTATGCACTCTCATGGATGCAGGAAATGCTAGCATGTATGCAACTAGCCCTATCTTTTCTAATATCTCAAAAGGCCCACAATATCTTGCTTCCAACTTCAGGCAACAACCCAATCTTATTGAACTTCTTTTTTCTTTAAATTTTAGGAAAACATCTTCCCCCACTTTAAATCTCTAAAAATTGTGTTCTTGTCTTCATAACTCTTATGCATGTCTTGGGAAGCCTTTAAATTCTACTCGATCCTTATCATTTTCTCTTCCATCTCCTTTAACAAATCTGGCCCAATGATGGCTCTGTCTAATGGGTTATCCCAACTTACTGGTGTGTTACACTTCATGCCATACAAAGCTTCAAATGGACTCATTTTTAATGAGGCTTGATACCCATTATTATAAGAAAACTCCACTAAGTGGATGTAGTCTTYCCATTTTGATGGTTGATCCATCACATACATTCTGACCATGTCTTGATTATCCTATTGGTCCTCTTTGTTTGCCCATCTAACTCTAGGTGATACGTTGTAGTAAGATTCAGATTTGTCCCAAATCCTTTGAACATGCCTTGCCAAAATTTGGATGTAAACTTGGAATMTCTATCTAAAACTATTTCATTAGGCACACCATGTAGCCCGGAAACTTCCTTCATGTAAATCTCTACAATGTTTTTTGCCTTGTGTGTTGTTTTCACAGAAATAAAATGCATTGCCTTAGTCAATTTTTCCACCACCACCATGATGGAATCATGTTGCTTCACTATTTTAGGCATCGTTGTAATAAAATCTAATGTAACCACTTCTGACTTCCATTATGGAATGGGCAATGGTTGTAGAAATCCCACTGGATGTTTGTGCTATGTTTTCACCTTTTGGCACTCTAGACTCCAAGCTATGTAGTTAGCTACGTCTTTCTTCATTCCCAGCCAAAAGTATTGGCTCCTTACAACTGTAATGGATTTTTGATATCCAGGGTGCCCAGCGTATGGCACATTGTGCATTTCTGTCAGCACTATATTTTTCAGCTCCATGGAATTTGGCACATACACCGTGCCTATGTACAAGAGAGTTACATCCTCTTTCAATTCATAATTTCTAAATTTATGTTGTAAGTTTTATTTTATTTGCAAATAAAGTTGATCTGAATTTTTTGCTTCTAGAATTTTATCTTTTAAATCTATTATGTACGTGGTTATGGATGAAATATGCACTTCATGAGCTCTTTTTCTAAGTGCATCAGCCACCTGATTTTCTCTATCTTTAATATGTTTAATTTCAAATCCGTACTCACTAAGAAATTCCAGCCACCTAGTTTGCCTAGCATTTAATGTTGGCTATCCAAATAAATGTTTCAAACCACAATGGTTTGTTCTTAGCTCAAACCTCTTCCCCATGAGGTAATGCCTCCACATTTTTAATACGTGTACAATTGATGCTAACTCTAGATCATGAGTAACATAATTTCTCTAATTCTCCTTTAATTTTCGATACTCATAGCATACCACATGATATTTTTGATTGGGGACTCCATCGAACCCTTCCTTGTATGCATTTGTGAACACTACAAAGTATTCATTTGGATATGCAATCTTTAATATGGGCGCATTTGTCAAATTTCAACTGCAGGAAACTCTTTTCACATTTTGGTGCCCATTCAAACTTCACTCCCATTTTTTGCAAAGGAGTGATTGGGCTTACAATCTTTGAAAACCCTTTTATGAATCTTCGGTAATAACCCGCAAGACCCATAAATGATCTGACCTCTGTCACGTTTCTTGGCATTGGCCATCCTTTAATGACCTCTATCTTCCTGGGATTGACTATTATCCAATCTGGTGAAATAATATGCCCCAAGTAATGGAACTTATTTTGATAAAAGATGCACTTACTTAGCTTGGCATACAATTTATGATCCCTTAAAACCTTTAGCACCATTCTCAGATGCTCCTCATGCTCCTCTACAGACTTAGAGTAGATGATAATATCATCTAAGAAAACAATTACAAACTTGTCCAAATACTCCCTCAACACTCCACTCATCAGACACATAAAAACAACCAGGGAATTTTACAGTCCAAATGGGACTACCATGAATTCATAATTCCCATACCTTGTTCAGAACATTGTTTTGTTGATATATTCTTCTTTATCCTCACTTGATGATAGTTTGATCTCAAGTCAATCTTGGAAAATATTCTTGCATCTTTCAGTTGATCAAACATATCATCAATCACTTGTAGAGGATATTTGTTCTTTATAGTGACCTTATTTAGTTGTCTAAAATAAATACACCTCCTGAAGGTTCCATCTTTCTTCTTTACAAAAATAATCGAGGCTCCCCAAGGTGACACACTTGGATGTATATACCCATTCTTCAAAAGTTCTTCTAGTTGCATCTGCAACTCTTTCAATTCTGGTGTGCCCATTCTATAAGGCATCTTGGACACTAGGGAAGCACCTGGCACTAAATCAGTAGAGAAATTGATGTCTCTCTTTGGTGGAAATCCTAGGATTTCCTCAAAAATGTCTTCAAAATATTTTAAGACCAGATGGTCTTCCAGAATTTCCACTTTATTTCTAGTTGTCTCTTCCATATGGGATGCAAAAATTTGACATATCTTCCTAAAAATATCTTTTAGTTACATGGCTGAAATTTCTCTAACATCCTCAACTCTTGGAATGCCTTGAATATTTCCTTGTTGTCCCTTATCATCAATACAGGTTATTGTCTTGTTGTAACAATCTAGGACAACATGGTGTTTTTCCAATCAATCCATGCCAATTAGACAGTCATATGAACCCAAAGGTATAATGTTCACATCTACCTTCATGTTGAGTCTATTCATGTCTATCGGACAATCTTTAACCAACTCATTTAACTTTCTCTTAGCCCCCATGGCTAATTGAACTAACCAATAGTTCGTATGCTTACTCCTTTGCAAGTGAAATATTTCAATAATGTTAGAGTTTATGTAACTATGTCTAGATCCGAAATCAATTAAAATTGTTATCGGTTGGTTATGAATCTTTCCTTCCACTTCAGTCATGGGGGATTGATACTTTGTTTGCTTGCTTTCCAAGGACGCATAAATAATTGGCATTCTTCCTCCCATATATTCCACTATTTAATCCTCCTGGATGTTGTGTATTTTCCTCATTCTTTCTCCTTTGTGAGGGCAGTCCTTATACAAGTGATTCCCTTCACATCCCCCAACATTGTACAGGTTGTTGCCTTGGACTTTTTCCAAAAAAATATGTTGTCTTGTGTTCATTTTGGGCTGATTGGCCTCATTTATTTGCTTGAGAGTTGTTCTTGAAAAAGGGTGGATTAAAACCTTTCTTACTTTGATCCTTCTTTCCTTTCATCTTGTCATTCCAAGTATTTTGAAAGACTGGCCTTCTTCTACTTTTCTCATAGAGATGCCTTGCTCTCCTTATGGTCTCCTCCAAAGTCTTGTGGTTATCATATCGTATCTTGTCACTGTAGAAGGAGGGTAAACCACTCAAAAACCTTTGTATTTTGACCTTTTCATCCTTTGTGAAGTCAACATACTTCAGTAATTCAAAGAAACTCTTCTCAATATACTCATCCATTGTCATGTTTCCTAACTTGAGTTCAAAGAATTATTTCATCTTCCTCTCATAGTAATGCTCACACAAATATTTATCTTGGAAATATCCTTTGAACCACCTCCATGATACCCTCTTCTCATCAAGGTGCTTGGCTTGCTTAAGTTGATCCCACCAAATGGTTTCCTTTCCCTGCAAGTGGTAGGTGGAAATTATTGATTCTACCCTAGAGGGGTAATCAAGCAGATGTAAATATTTCTTCACTTCCAAATGCCAAGCCTCGGCCTCTTCAACCTTCCTATGTTCACTGTTGAAAGTTGGTGGCTTGATCTTCCTAAGTTCACCTTGCAATATGTCTCCCTCGATCCTTCTCCTCTCTCTCCTGATAGGGGACACATTGGGGTTGCTCTCTGGCCCTGAAATAGCATGAGATCTCCAAGTGGATTTCTATGGGGAATGATTGCACCTTCTCGTACTCCTTAACTACCTATCATTTTCATGCCCATCCCTTATTCTATGGGATTTGGATGTTGTCACTTGTCTAGCACTAGCTTCTATCCTTATGCCAGAGACTCTTTTGGATTGCTTCTACAACATGTTCAAGATCTGAATTATCTCTTCATGAGCCTTCATAATATTTTCAACATCATCTCTATAGATATTCACTTCTCTATGAAATATTCACATAGTTACAGGCTCATGCCTATCTCTTCTTCCATTTAACTCAGTCTCAACATTCCTCGTGCTGACATGCAGTCCTCTGAAATATTCCTCATGACTGTAGGACCCTTGGGCATCTTCCATTTCTTTGGTTATCATATACAAACCAAACTAATTCTATGAACCTCTAATTCTGCAGAAAAGGTGCATGCAAACAATTTCTATTAAATGAAAATAAAAACATACACAATATGGAAAAGAATTCATAAACTGTTTTTCTCTTTAATGCCACCAATCATCTTATTTTGAGCTGGTTGTTTCTGCTCAAGTTAATTTTTGGGGTTAATAGATGGATTCTCCTCCTCAAAACCTTTCCATCGAATATGTATTTTCCCAATTTTGATTTCTAAGCATAAAGTTATTGTCTTTAGAAGTTTTGACCATTTTCCCCTTTTGAACCATGCATGCAACATGTGTGCTCTTTCTCTCCCTGCACATTTTTAGGTACCCAGAACTCAATTCTGGCTCCATGGATGAATTTTACAATCTATGAGATTTCCATCGACTTCTTCTAGGCCATAAACTAATTCCTAAGCTAGGAATTATGTCCTCTAAAAGAAACCCAGTACTAAATTTTTACCCTTAACTATTTTGGATGTAACTCCCTCATACAAGCTCCATTTGGAAAACAGTTTAACTTTCTAAAAATATGTCTCTGAGCTCTATCATTTTAGAAGCAGAAACTGTGTGTCCTAGAAGGACACACAGTTTCTTGTAAATTTGATTTTCTAAAAGAGTTGTTTAGGCCCTCAAAAATGCCCTGCAAGATGATAAAGACCTTCAAAAACTAGAATTTTTCATGGAAAATTTCACTAATTACTATTTTAACAATCTTCAAATCCAAACCATTACTCTGAAAATAGGGATCAATCCCAATCGTTGATCTTCCTAGAATTTCCATGTTATATCTAGACCTCTATGAGCCTGTCGAAATCTCTTTCTCAAACTCTTCCCATCAGAAGTCCAATTGTTGGGTACGCGGATGTCTCTGAAATATGCAATACAAAACACTATAGGAATCTTCTCATCAAGAAACCTCCATCAGAAACGGAATTTCCTTAAATTTCAACCCTTCCAAACTCCAAATTTTGATAGCCTATCAGGCTTGCTTTGTCAAACTTCCTCCATCGAAAAACTCCTTCCTGAACAAAACTTTCGACAACCCTCTTTTGAAAGCTCTTGGGAACCATTCTTTCCAAATCCATGCACTCGACTACCATGTAGAATTCTTTGATTCACCCACTCTTGATGAAATTTCCTCTAACATGGCATGATGACGTGGTGGCTTACATGGCATTATCCTTTTCCCTCGGTCCTTCCAAGAAAATATTCTTGTCTAATAAATCGGACGGTTAGCGATCATGCCACTCAACGGCCGCGATCATCTTGGGCTCCCAAAAATTCACATGGATTACCTCGGTCAAACTGGATTTGTTGGATGCCAAAACATTTCCAACCTTCCGAACAAGCTCTCCCAAAACACCTCCTGCAAATCTAACGGCTAGGAAAACATCTGGCCAATATAACAACTCTTAATCATTTCAGGATTGTACCATAGGACTCCTTTCTTTGGACTCAACCTCATTCTCGAATCCAAGCCTTTTTGAAACCTTCTTCATGAAGGCCCTTCGAGAATGCCTTGCTTCGACCTTCTGTGGTTGAATCTCAATCGAGGATTCTCCAAGTCGAATTAATATGGGCCATTGATCCACAAAAATTCACAGTCGCCCTGAAACACACAGGAATTCGACTTCAATTCCAAATTCAAATCTTCAACTTGTAGATCGACGCCATGAATTTCCTTCTTCAACTACTATGAAGCATTGAAACTCAAAATCTACTCGTAACTCGGGGATTTCACTTATGTTCACCATTTTCCCCCAAATTCGTCACAGGATGAAATCTACAACCACGAATCTGCTCAATTCATGTTGTCTCCTAGCCCATACAATCTCAGGTTGAACTTTGAGTTTTGATACCATTCTGTAACATCCCCCAGCTTAACCAAGGAACATTACTATGTGGAAAATACACATAAAATGAAATTTTCTTTTGTTGATCAAATTCTTGTAGCTTACCAACTACAATTTAAACACATATTCAACTAATTTTTGATACCCATAATTAATACATCTACAACACTCTAAATGACCATGAATGCAACTGAAAAAACATTTATAACAACATATAAAACCATTATCATTCACAGAGTAAGTGCAAATCCATGAACTCATAAATAATTCATCAAAATATATAAACACTTGTATTTTATAAAACGATTGTGAAATCAGTTGATTGGGAAGGACGTTCCACCCAACCATAGACTTGTTGTTCCAGATCTCAAAAACAAGTCACCCCCGAGCTGGGGATAGGGATCCACAAAAGAAGGGTGCCTCTTACAATCCCATCATGGCTCAATATCACACAACCCACTCATTTTCTCCTACAACTATCCCAAATTTCCTCTAGCTCTCTTCCTCTTGACCTGCCCAACCCAAAGAATCCACCCCTTCACTGCTCTCAGTCCATCGGGCGTCCCATTCATTTATCAAGGTCTCTATAGCATAGGTAACTAGGAATCTCTCAGCTCGAAACTCAAGGAAACTCATTGCTAGGAAAAACTACCAGCAAAATCAACAACAAACACTTGTTGATACAGTGCAACCCACCCAGGAGTTCACTCTTCAGGCCTGACAACCTGGCTCTTCAATTTCCAGCTCCAAAATGCTCCAAAATTTCTCTAGCATGCTCCAGAATTCGCGCAAAGTTGTTTTTCCAACTCCCAAGATATTCTCCCTTGTTCTCTACTTGATATTCATGTAAAATTGAATGTCTAAATTTTTGTATTTCTACCCATACGAATTTCCTCTCTTTCCCCAAGACAATTGATTATGCACTCTTCCAAATGTTGATTGTACCTCAGCCCCATGCTCTCCAATAACTATGGGATGTGACTCTCACACCCACCCTATGACATATATTCAGTGATTGGTCTCTCATACACTCAACCAGAAAAATAAAAACAAAAAATCCCAAGTGATAATAAAATTCAGGAAAGTGGGTTTGAATTAATACCCATAAATTATTTCCCTTTGGACCCCTCTTGGACACTCTCTAGGCAATCCCCCTTATTTTTTGGATTAATCATCCCCCGTCACTATCCATATCCCAGTAGTTGGTGTTATATTATATTTACAATTTAGAAAATATACTTTGCATATACATTGTTTGGCCATAGCCACATTTATATCTACATTATGCATTAATTTAACCGAGGATTATAGTGGGGATGTTACAATGAGGTCTTCATAAGGAAATAATGTGCTATGTATATTATATGATGGTCAAAACATAGTATAGGGTTAAAAAAGAGATGTAGTGCATATAAGAAGAGGCATTTACATGGAAAACGTGGGTGTTCTACTTTAAAAGGCGATTCTTTGAATTCCAATGACAACACACATGATTAACTTCAACATAAAAGAACAGCATAGAATGAAAACTAAACAAATTAAACAATAACAAACACAAATAAAATAAAAATGCAAGTGAGCAGCATGTCACTAAGCTTGATCGGCCCCCCCAATCTAGTGATTGTTGTTGGAAAGCATTGATCTACTTGACTGTCACACGCACACAGAGAATTGCATAATTTTTTTTATTGCGGACTGAAAATTAGAGATTACAAATATCTTTTCATTGGTCAAAAATAGATAGCTATCAAATATTCCCCCTCCTCAGTCTTTAAAGGTATTATTTAAACAAAACAAAAAAACAATGAAGAAGGAGGAAACCAAATCCCACAAACTCATAATTGTTTTCATTATTTTGGAAATTCAACCACACAGGAAATCTGGATAAACCCATATTAGAAAAACCTTCGAATCTCCCAAACCATTTCAAATTTTAAAAAATTGTCTTGGTAAGTAACCAATTTGGATCCTTCTGCACAAAACCCATATCCTAGTTTTTCTATATTAATCTTCATTGCCTCGGAATCTGTGCATGAAGTTGATTGTGTGGAAACTAC
>JASDQU010104512.1:26227-50608 GCA_032191745.1 Picea mariana
GAATGAGCTCTCCCGAAACACCTCCCACAAATCTAACGGTTGGGAAACGATCAAGTCAATCTAACAGTTCTTAATCATTTCAGGCTTGTGCCATAGGACTCCTTTCTTCAGACTCAACCTCATGCCAGAATCCAATCCTTTCTCAAACCTTATTCCTGAAATCCCTTCGAGAATGCCTTGCTCTAACCTTCTACGGTTGAATCTCAACTGACAATTCTCCAGGTCGAATTAATATGGGCCATTGATCCGCAAAACTTCACATTCGCCCTAAAAAACACAGGAATTCGACTTCAATTCCAAATTTGAATCTGCAACTTGCAGATGGATGCCATGAATTACCTTCTTCAACTACTCTGAAGCACTGAAACTCGAAATCTTCTCGTAACTCAGGTATTTCATTTATGTTCACCATTTTCCCCCAAATTCATTACAGAACAAAATCTACAACCACAAATCTGCTCAATTCATGTTGGCTCCTAGCCCATACAAGCTCAAGTTGAACTTTGAGTTTTGATACCATTCTGTAACATCCCCCACCTTAACCAAGGAACATTACTACGTGGAAAATACACATAAAACGAAATTTTATTTCGTTGATCAAATTATTGTAGCTTACCAGCTACGATTTAAACACATATTCAACTATTTTTTGATACCCATAATGAATACATCTACAACACTCTAAATTAAAATGAATGTAACTGACAAAACATTTATAACAACATATAAAACCATTATCATTCACATAGTAAGTGCACATCCATGAACTCATAAATAATTCAACAAAATATATAAACACTTGTATTTTATAAAACGTTTGTGCAATTAGTTGCTTGGGAAGGACGCTCCACCCAACTATAGACTTGTTGTTCCAGACCTCAACAAAAAGTCACCCTCGAGTTGGGGCTAGGAATCCATGAAAGAAGGGTGCCTCTCACAATCCCATCACAGCTCAATATCATACAACCCACTCGTTTTCTCCTACAGTTATCCCAAATTTCCTCCATCTCTCTTCCTCTTGACCTGCCCAACCCAAAGAATCCACCCCTTCACTACTCTCAATCCATTGGGTGTCCAATTCTTTTATCAAGGTCTCTATGGCATAGGTAATTAGGAATCTCTTAGCTTGGAACTCAAGGAAACCCATTGCTAGGAAAAACTACCAGCAAAATCAACAACAAACACTTGTTGATACAGTGAAACTCACCCAGGAGTTCACTCTTCAGGCCTGACAACCTGGCTCTTCAATTTCCAGCTCCAAAATTCTCCAAAATTACTCTAACGTGCTCCATAATTCACCCAAAGTTGTTGTTCCAACTCCCAAGCTCTTCTACCTTGTTCTCTACTTGATGTTCATGTAAAACTGAATGTTTAAAATTTTCTATTTCTACCCATACGAATTTCCTCTCTTTTGCCAAGACAATTGATTGCTCACTCTGCCCAATGTTGATTGTACCTCAGCCCCATTCTCTCCAATAACTATGGGTTGTGACTCTCACAACCAACCTATGACATATATTCAATGATTGGGCTCTCATACACTCAACCAAAAAAAAAAAAAAATCCCAAATGATATTAAAATTCAGGAAAGTGGGTTTGAATTGAGACCCATAAATTATTTCCCTTTGGACCCCTCTTGGACACTCTCTAGGAATTCCCCCCTCTTTTTTGGATTAATCATCCCCCATCACTACCCATATCCCAGCAGTTGGTATTATATTATATTTACAATTTAGAAAATATATTTTGCATTTACATTGTTTGGCCATAGCCACATTTATATCTACATTATGCATTAATTTAACTCAGGATTATAGTGGGGATGTTACAATGAGGTCTTCATAAGGAAATAATGTGTTATGTATATTATATGATGATCAAAACAAAGTATAGGTTTAAAACAGAGATGTAGTGCATATAAGAAGAGGCATTTACAGGGAAAATGTGGGTGTTCTACTTTAAAAGGTGATTCTTTGAATTCCAATGACAACACACATGATTAACTTCAACATAAAAGCATAGCACATAATGCAAACTAAACAAATTAAACAATAAAAAACACAAATAAAAAAATACAAGTGAGCAACATATCACCAAGCTTGAGAGGCCCTCCCAATCCAATGATTGTTGTTGGAAAGCATTGATCTACTTGATTGTCACACGCACACAAAGAATTGCATAAATTCTTTTATTGTAGACTGAATATTAGAGATTACAAATGTCTTTTCATTGGTCAAACACAGCTAGCTATCAAAGATCCCCCCTCCTCTGTCTTTGAACATATTATTTCTATAAAAAAAAAACCAATGAGAAAGGATGAAACCAAATCCCACAAACTCATAATTGTTTTCATTATTTTGGAAATTCGACCACACTGGAAATATGGATAAACCCAAATTAGAAAAACCTTTGAATCTCCCAAACTATTTCGAATTTTAGAAAATTTTCATTGTAAGTAACCAATTTGGATCCTTCTGCACAAAACCCATATCTTAGTTTTTTCTATATTAAGCTTCATTGCCTCAGAAATCGTGCATGAAGTTGACTGTGTGGAAACTACTACTTATATTCGGCTGAATTGTTAATCACGAGCTTGGGGTCCACACATGCGACCTGGGTGCAAGCTAAATACCACTAGAGAATGTACAAGGCATTAGTGACAAAAGCATAGACTTAGGTTTCCTTCTAGAACCTTGGAACCATGACGAACACCAACGCGGGTTACCAGATCTCTATGTTGGTTACACGAAAAATATGTAGGTGCTTAAAACCATCATTAGTAACAAAAACATTATTTATTTCTCCTAATTTGTCAAAAGGATTGAAAAACATTAATAAACCAATAATATTACTTCATGATCCTTTGAATGACCTTTATGACAAAAAGGATGATGATTATGGAAAAAATAATGGTTTTAATGGGTCAAGAAGGGGTTTATTGGCAATGGAAATGGCATCGATTTGGAGAAAAAACATCTCCCCCACGCCTGCAATTTTGTTTGTCCTCATGAAAACAAGATATAGATACGGATATAGTTGATGTCCTGGTACCATAATTTGTCAAACTTTGAGAAAAAATTTGGCCAATACCTTACCTCCCTTTTTCTTCTTCACAGTCCTACCATGTATGGCTAGCATCTGACTTTGCCTATACCACTTCGTTGCACACTTGGACAACTTCTTATTCCTCTTTGTCAAGTGGGCCATATCCTCTTGTAGATGGACATTGTTTTCTTTCCAAATAACCATTTATAACGCAGAAGAATCAAGTGCTATATGACTAGAAAAATAATCTTCTTCACAATTTGTGCTTTAATGTTGTTTACAGTGTTAGATTTCAAGACCTGGAATCCTCACATACTCATTGTAATTACTTCAACTAGATGCTTTCTAACAATTGAGTATGAGATGATTTCTCACAACTTTTAGTACTAACATACACACAGCTTGGAATGTCATGTGTCAGCGTCTTTGTTCTCTTGGAATGGAGAATTTTTTAAGACAACTGTGACTTTTGACCCTTAGCACCGTCAAGAGAAAAGCACCAATATTGTAGCTTGATATCAATTTGAATGTCATCTCAACAATAGATCATTGTTTTTTCTTCTAGAAAAATCATTTTCCATTATGGCACCACTATCTTGAAGTGATGACTCTGACAACATAGTCAATGGACCTCTAGAAAGGTTACTTGATCCATTTTTTTAATTCATCTCCTGGCCCGCCATTTGGTCCTAGAATACCAAAATGACATAGTGTAACACCATGTTTTCCCCCAAGACTGTAATTATGCTAAGACTTCGTGAAATTATATTTATGAAGCATGTAATTATGTTTTGATTTAATGAAAACACCAAAACCATTGACTGAGACAGAACAACCTTTAAAAGTATTGGCCATGGTACACAAGAGGGAATTGATGAAGTAGGGACTAATTAAGTGGTTGGGTAAGTCGTACGTGAGTTTTTTAATGAAGAAAACAAGAATCTTGTTTAAAATCTTAATTATGCTTGCTAAGCATAAACACATTCCTTCCATCATACCCGATCTGGATGGAGCCATGTGACCAGTTATTGAAGGTCAGAAAAGTGGTTGAGGTCGTTAATGAATGTTTGATGGATTGGTATTTTGAAGAAGAAAGGGGCCAATTAAATAACCTGGCATCAGGACACCATGGATTTGAGCCTTCAGAATGGGAACCGCGGGTTAAAGGTTACGTCTACAGGAAGTTACAAGAGTCCTAAGGAGATTGCTTGAAGAAGAGACCAAAGGTGGAAAGACACTAAGAAATGAAGACTCTCAACATAAGAAGAAGGGTGAACACACACACACAGAGATCAACAGAGAAAGACATTGAAAATAGAGGAGATCGTGAGAATAGATTGAGGAAGAAGATAAAGTGGGAGGTTTCCTTAAAGAAAATATGAAATTTGTCCAATTTGAGATTGATCACCCTAAAGCATAGAAGACCTGAATCTAGACTGGAGTGATAACAGACTACATCTTGGTGCTTACTGGATAGAAACCAACACTAGTAATGGGTGTTCAATGAGGGATTATTTAGCAAAGAAGGGACTCCCTTGTGCAGAGGAAATCCAATTGAGAAAACACCTGATAAAACTGTAGAGTTCTTGAGCTCAATGGGAAGGGAGAAACTTTATCTATTGTCAGAGGAGGAAGGAGAGTAACATTCCTGGATCATCTAAAGTTTGGAGTCTAGCTGAATCATTCCCCTTGTGGTATCATATATTTTCACGGGGGTGGTGTACTATAGGAAGGTACTCTACATTGTAGCCTAAGGTTGGGAGGAAAAGCGTCCTCTCTCAGTGAGTTGGCGTTGACATTTCTCTGATCAAATAAGTGTATAACTTGGTTTTCTTTATTTTGTTTGAGTGTCATATACATGTAAATTTCTAAATTAAATGGGAAATGAAAAAGATTTATAAGAAATTAATTGAACCCTTGAATGAATATAATGTGTCTGTTATGGTTTGTACTTGTTCTGATAAGTTAAGAAAATGAGCCAGTATCGACAACCTGTATCCCTATGAACCTTACAGCTTTAGAGGAAATTTTGTAGGACATGGAAAAATATATTGTTATCTAGTGGAGCTAGTACCCTGTGGTCGGGGAGGTTTATGTGAGGAGCAGAGGACCTTGAGCCACGAGAAAATATTGATGTTTAGGTGGAAATATTGCAAGATATGAAAGAACTTCCTTTCGACTAAGTTATTAGGTCTTAGACAACCTTAGAGTACACCTCAAACTCTCCATAGATATGGTAAGTTTTGTAATATCTTGGGATCGACTAAGTCCTTGAGTCAAACTTATTTTCCCGAGGAAATCATGTTTCCATTTGGAATGAATTTTAGTTGTTGATTTGGTGTGTTGGAAAAATATGTACCGTTGGTCGGGTGATGCCACTTTCTGAGTGGTTAGACAAGGTTTTGTTTGACTCCCGAAGAGGAAATCCCCAAGTCGACTGAGACCATCGATCTGTTAGAGGATGACCAAGCGGGAAAACTGGATCGTCGAATTTCGACGTTGGTACATCAAAATAAGGTTTTCAAAGGTGATTTTAAGTAGGTCAAGGTAGAGTTTCGACAACATAAGGTTGATAACCATAGATCTCTTGGACGATGTGGAAAAAATCCTAGTCGTTGGATCAGGAGAGAACAACTCTAAGGAGGAGGGATCCAAAACCCTGACAGACCAACGTTTTAACCCCAATAACCAAGGATACCATTGGATTAGATGGAAGGTGATCATTTAATCCGTCGAGGAGGCACATGGTTGGAGTGATATCTTCGAGGTGGATTGGAAACTTGAATCGGATGTCCTCCAAAGAGAGGGGTTTCAAAAATGAAGAAGGAGCGTTGTTCGGTATGAGGTAGAGATTCAATCTCAACCATAAGTTTTGCAAGTCTCATCTGTTCGTAAGTGGAAAGGAAATTTTGGAAAAGGGTAACTGTCGAGAAGGTAGAAGCTCCCATGTGATCATAATCGTTGCAACTCTAGGCCCAAGGACCGTTAGAGTCCAGGAAATGGTCCATTGGGATAATGTCGTCAGAGAGGAGATCAACTTGGATGGTTGGGGTACTCCGATACAATGGATCTGAATAGGTCCAGTTCGTCACTTAGAGGGTGAAAAAAAAAATTTACCATATGATTGAGGGCACATAGGTACCTGGGGACTTCAGTAAAATAAGTGGATAGATTTCTATGAGAGTTAATAAGAGTCATTATAGATTTAATTGTGATAGGAGAAGTCCTCACTTAAACGACTATTGAATGTGATAGCTTTCCATGGGGAAAAATAAAGGAAAACCAACACCCCACCATCCTAATATTGGATTAGGGGGTCGGGTATGCTACAGAGTGGTATCATAGCAGAGCTCAAACTCTAAGCTTGAATGGGTCTCCAAAGTTGTTTGAAACTATTTAAAGAAAGATTTTACTGATTGTCTTGCATCCATGATTTCATCTGTAATGTCATTACTAATAATAGTTGTTGCTTCATCACGTAGGAATGAATGATAGGCAATAGAGGTGATTGTTATAGCACAGTATGGATGACACCCCACATCTCAGAGACAAAGACTTTGATGGCTAGGGAGATAGAGAAACCCCTCTAGATTTGATGGCCACTTTTAGAAGTATTAAGGTAGACACTGAGAGGCTTATGAGAGCCTAAGCTGAGTAGGATGAGTTGAATGTAGTACTAATACAGAGCCTTTCTGAAATCCAGAAACATCTGCATTAATTCCCTATTAATGCAGAGTTGTAGCGGTTGGAGAGGTTGAAAACCCCTTCTGATGCTCAGAAGCACAGGTTGGCTCACGACAATGTGGGAAAGAGTTCTTCTAGAAAGAGGCATCAAGATTCCAAGAGGGGTAGATCGAGTGGAAATGTTTCCAAAGATTCATATAGTAGGAAGACTACTTCGATGGAGTTTTACAGTAGTGGTATGAAGTCAAGTGTCCCATAGAACAAAAAGAGGAAAAGTTCTGAGAGTTTTTTTACTGAAGAAATCAAGAAGGCTAAGTTGCCTACCTTTGATGGGGAAATTGAGAAAGTAAAAGAAGTCGAGGCATGGTCGTTTGATCTTAAGAAGTACTTTCAAGTACATAATTATTTTGAGAATACTAAGGAAAGTATTTCCATTTTTAACTTGAATGGAGGAGCTTCCATTTGGTGGGAATACCTCAAGGAAATCAAGGGACTAAAAGAAAGCAAACTAACATGGAAGTAGTTTCAGAAATAATTGTGAAAGGCTTACCTATCAGAAAAGTATTACGATGAAAAAATTAAGGAATTCCATGAGCATAAGTTGGGTCAACTTACCATGGGAGCATACGCCAAAAAGTTTATGGAGTTGTTGAGGTATGTCCCTTACCTCAAGGATGAGAAAGAGAGAGTGCAATGTTTTCCCTGTGGATTGCCATAGTCCTACAAAGATCGAATTGAATTTGATAAACCTAATACCTTGGAGGACACTATCATGAAGGGTAAGTGTTTTTATGATCAGTCTAAGCATAAGCAAGAGCCTCCAAAAGATTGGAAGAGGAAGGGAAAATGTGGATTCCAGAAGAAGGAATTCAAATATTTTCCATATAATAATTCCACGAAGGGTGCATAGTTGGGTCATCCCAACAAGAGTGTGCATCAACAAAGTTTTCCTTCTCAAAGTGGAAATAAACTAGCAGAGAGACATGAGTAAGAGCATAGGATCCCAACAAAGGACCTTTTCAATGTTGGGGAATTTGTGGAGAACCACACCTATTGAGGGATTTCCCCCATAGACATCATGACAATAGGAGGGTGTATAATGTATAGGAGGCAGCTACAGTCAATGATGTAGCCAAAAGGGTGTTGAGAATTTATGCAGTTGTAGAGAATCAGCAAGAAGACCACCAAGCCTCTCTGGTGGAATTGGAAGGTATTATTGTCAATCAACTTGTCTCTATTTTAATTGACCTAGGATATAACCTTAGTTATGGTTCACCTCAATTTGTTGAGGCATGTTCATTGCAAAGAAATAAACATGTGAAAGCATGGTTATTTCAATTAGCCACTAGAACCAATAGGAAAGTGGTTGAGTTGATCGAAGCATGTCCAATTGAAATGGATGCACTGCAAACTCAGGCAGCCTTGAACATCCTATCCCTAGGCTCATACGATGTACTATTGGGAATGGATTGGCTAGCTTTCCACAAGACAAAGTTAAATTGTTATGAGAAGGTTTTGGAATGTGAAGATGAAGAGGGAAATTCAAGGATTTTGCAAGGCATTAGGAATCCATTTTCAATAAGGAAAATATCGATGTTGTAGCTCAAGAAGTTTAGCATAAAATGGTGTCCCATGTATGCAATACAAGTGCTTAAATTGGTAGAGAGAAAAGAATTGAAGGTTGAATATCACCCAATACTGTGGGAATTCAGAGATGTGTTTCCAAAAGAAGTGCCTGGATTACCTCAGAAAACATATCTTGTGCCTGGAGCATTGTCATATTTGAAAGTACCCTACAGAATGAGTACACCAGAGTTGGTGGAACTGAAGCTACAAATAAAGGAAATGTTGGATAAGAGTTACATCATGCCGAGTGTATCTCCATGTGGAGCACGAGCCCTGTTTGTAAAGAAAAAGGATGGTACTTTGAGAATGTGTATCGACTATCAAGAGTTGAACAAGATGACCATCAAGAACAAGTATCATTTTCCTAGGATAGATGATCTCTTTGATCAACTTAGAGGAGTTGTAGTTTTCTCAAAGATTGATTTAAGGTCAAAATATCACCAAGTCATAATAAAGGATGAGGACATCCACAAGAAAACATTTAGAACAAGGAATGGGCACTATGAGTTTGTGGTGGTGCCATTTGGGCTTACAAATGCACCAACCACATTCATGTGTCTAATGAATAGCATACTCAACATGTATTTGGACAAGTTTGTCTTAGTATTTGTGGATGACATCTTGGTGTATTCCAAGAACATAGAAGAGCATTAATATCATCTTAGAATGGTTTTGCAGGTAATAAGGGAGCATTGGTTGTATGCTAAGTTCAGCAAGTGTGATTTCTTCCAGAAATAAATCTAGTATCTAGGCCATGTGATCTCAGTAGAAGGAGTGGAAGTGGATCCCGAAACGATCAAGGCAATCATGGATTGGCCTATCCCTAGAAATGTGATAGAACTAAGATCCTTTATGGGATTGGTTGGGTATTACAAGAGGTTCATAAAGGAATTTTCCAAGATCGGTAATCCTATTACCTCGTTGCAAAGAAAAGCGTATAAATTTGTATGGTCACCATAGTGTRAAGATAGCTTCCAACAGTTGAAGCATATTTTAACTAATGCATCTTTCTYTGAATATTGTCGATCCATAAAATAATTTTCTAGTTAGCAGGGATGCTTGCAAGGAAGGATTGGGAGGAGTTCTAATGAAAGAAGGGTGGGTGATTTTTTATGAATCATGAAATTTGAATGAGCATGAACAGAAGTATGTTACCCATGATCTATAATTGGCAACAATTGTGCATGCATTGAATATGTGAAGGCACTACTTTCTCGGGAGAAAAATTTCCCTAATGAGAGACCATTGTGGTTTGAAGTATTTATTCAACCAGCTGAGATTGAATGCTAGACAGGCCAGATGGATGGTGTTGATTAGTGAGTTTGATTTTGAAATCAAACACATTAAAGGAAAATAAAAAAAAGTGGAAGACACGCTCAGCTGGGGCATACARGCTATACACTTAGTAGCAACAAGTGTGGRATAGTTTGATATCAAGTAGAGGAATGAAACCCTCTTGCAGGGAGATGATTTTTTCACTCAAGTAAAAGAAGGGTTACAACGAGAACCCATGGAAAATAAGTATGAATAATATCATCTTAGGGGTGATAATACTCTATTTTATAATGACAGACTATACGTGCCTAATTAAACGAACTTGAGCCATTTAATTATGGATGAGTTTCGTAGAATACCATATGTAGGTCACCCTGGTTACTAGAAGATGGTGACAATGATAAGGTAGTTGTATTATTGGCCCAGGATGAAGCAAAACATCGCTCAGTACATCGCTAAATGTCAGGAATATCAATAGGTGAAAGTTGAGCACAGACATCCTACAACTCTATAGCATCCTTTGCCTATTTCAGAGTGGAAATGGGAAACAATTTCCATGGATTTCATTATTGGTTTTCCAAAGACAACTAAGAAACATGTCACAATCATGGTTATAGTGGATAAGTTGACCAAGGAAGCTCATTTTATTCCTCTTAATCCTACTTTTGAAGCCATAGATGTTGCTAATGTTTTTATGAAGGAAATTTTCAGATTGCATGGTTTACCCAAGACCATAATTTCGGATGGAGATACCACGTTCACTTCAAGTTTTAGGAAAATATTGTTTGCATGATTAGGGACACAATTGGCATTTAGTACAGCCTACCATCATCAAATAGATGGTCAGACTGAAAGACTGAACACAATATTAGAGCATATGTTGAGAATGCATGGTATGCATTAACCCAAGTAGTGGGAGGAGTACATACCTTTGGTATAATTCACCTACAAGTTTTGACCATTTTTCCCTTTTGAACCATGCATGATACAGGTGTGATCCTTCTCTCCCAACACATTTTTTAGTACCCATAACTCAAATCTGGTTTCATGTCTGACTTCTACAATCTATGATATTTCCATCGACTCCTCTTGGGCCCCAAACTAACTCTTGAGCTAGGATTTATGCACTCTAAAATAAACCTGGTACTAAATTTTTACCCTTGACTATTTTGGATGTAACTCCCTCATACAAGCTCTGTTTGGAAAATAGTTTAACTTTCTATAAACATGTCTCTGAACTCTATCATTCTAGAAGCAGACATTGTGTTTCCTAGAAGGACACACGTTTTCTTATAAATTTGATTTTCTAAAAGATTCGTTTAGGCCCTCAAAAATGCCCTGCAAGATGAATAAGACCTTCAAAAACTAGAATTTTTCATGGAAAATTTCACTAATTACTATTGTAACAGTCTTCAAATACAAACCATTGCTATGAAAATAGGGATCAATCCCAATCATTGATCTTCCTATCCTTTCCATTCTATATCTAGACCTCTGCAAGCCTGTCGGAAGCTCTTTCTCAAACTCTTCCCATCGAAAGTCCAATTGCTGGGTACACAGATGCCTTCGAAATATGCAATCCAAAATACTATAGGAATCTTCTCGTCGAGAAACCTCCATCAGAAATTGGATTTCCTTACTTTTCAACCCTTCTGAACTCCAAATTCCAATAGCCTATCAGGCTTGCTCTGTTGAACTTCCTCCATTGAAAACCTCCTCCCTAAACAAACCTTTCGACAACCCTCTTCTGAAGGCTCTTGGGAACCATTATTTCCTAATCCATGCACTCCACTACCATGTGTAATTCTCTTATTCACCCACTCTTGATGAAATTTCCTCTAACATGGCATGTTGATGTCGCGACTTACGTGGCATTCTCATCTACCCTCGGTCCTTCCAAGAATATATGCTCATCTAATAGATCAGATGGTCAGCGATCATGCCACTCAACGACCACGATCATCTTGGGCACCCAAAAATGCACACAGGTTACCTCAATCACTCACTTTGTTGCACACCAAAACACACCCAACCTTCTGAACGAGCTCTCCCAAAACACCTCCCACAAATCTAACGGCTCAGAAAAGATCTAGCCAATATAATGGCTCTTAATCATTTCATGCTTTTCCATATGAATCCTTTCTTTGGACTCAACCTCATGCCCAACTCCAATTCTTTCTAAAACCTTCTTCCCGAAGGCCCTTCAATAATTCCTTGCTTAGACCTTCTACGATTGAATCTCAACTGACAATTCTCCAAGTCAAATTAATATGAGCCATTGATCCGCAAAACTCCACAGTCGCCCTGAAACACATAGGAATTCAAATTCAATTCCAAATTCGAATCTGCAACTTGCAGATCGATGCCATGAATTACCTTCTTCATCTGCTCTAAAGTATTGAAACTTGAAATCTGCTCGTAACTCAGGGATTTCACTTATGTTCACCATTTTCCCCCAAATTCGTCACAGGATGAAATCTACAACCACGAATTTTCTCAATTGGTGTTGGCTCCTATACCATAGAATCTTAGGTTGAACTTTGAGTTTTGATACCATTTTGTAACATCCCCTAGCTTAACCAAGGAACATTACTACATGGAAAATACACATAAAATGAAATTTTCTTTTGTTGATCAAATTCTTGTAGCTTACTAGCTACGATTTAAACACATATTCAACTAATTTTTGATACCCATAATTAATACATTGACAAAACTCTAAATGACCATGAATGCAACTGAAAAAAAATTTATAACAACATATAAAACCATTATCATTCAAAGAGTAAGTGCACATCCATGAACTCATAAATAATTTAGAAAAATATATAAACACTTGAATTTTATAAAACATTTGTGCAATAAGTTTCATGGGAAGGAAGTTCCACCCAACCATAGACTTGTTGTTTCAAATCTCAACAACAAGTCACCCCGAGTTGGTGCTAGGAATCCACGAAAGAAGGGTGCCTCTCACAATCCCATCACATCTCAATATCACACAACCCGCTTGTTTTCTCCTACAACTATCCCAAATTTCCTCCAGCTCTCTTCCTCTTGACCTGTCAAGCCCAAAAAATCCACCCCTTCACTGCTCTCATTCCATCGGGCATCCCATTCATTTCTCAAGGTCTCTATGGCATAGGTAATTAGGAATCTCTCAGCTCGAAACTCAAGGAAACTCATTGCTAGGAAAAAATAGCAGCAAAATCAACAACAAACACTTGTTGATATAGTGTAACTCACCCAGGAGTTCACTCTTCAGGCCTGACAACCTGGCTCTTCAATTTCCATCTCCAAAATGATCCAAAATTGCTCTAGAATGCTCCAGAATTCACCCAAAGTTGTTGTTCCAACTCCCAAGCTCTTCTCCCTTGTTCTCTACTTGATGTTCATGTAAAACTGAATGTCTAAATATTTTTATTTATACCCATACAAATTTCCTCTCTTTCCCCAAGGAAATTGATTGCTCACTCTGCCCAATGTTGATTGTACCTCAGCCCCATGCTCTCCAATAACTATGGGATGTGACTCTCACACCCACCCTATGACAAATATTCAATGACTGGACTCTCATACACTCAACCAGAAAAATAAAAGTTTTTTTCCCAAATGATAATAAAATTCAGGAAAGTGGGTTTGAATTGATACCCATAAATTATTTCCCTTTGGACCCCTCTTGGACACTCTCTAGGCATTCCCCCCTCTTTTTGTGGATTAATCATCCCCCATCACTGTCCATATCCCAGCAGCTGGTATTAAATTATATTTACAATTTAGAAAATACATTTCGCATTTACAATGTTGGGCCATAGCCACATTTATATCTACATTATGCATTAATTTAACTCGGGATTATAGTGGGGATGTTACAATGAGGTATTCATAAGGAAATAATGTGCTCTGTATATTATATGATGGTCAAAATAGAGTATAGTTTTAAAATAGAGATGTAGTGCATATGAGAAGAGGCATTTACAAGGAAAACGTGGGTGTTCTGCTTTAACAGGCGATTCTTTGAATTCCATTGACAACACACATGATTAACTTCAACATAAAAGAATAGCACAGAATGCAAACTAAACAAATTAAACAAATAAAAACTCAAATAAAAAAAATACAAGTGAGCAGCATATCACCAAGCTTGAGCAGCCCTCCCAATCGAGTGATTGTGTTTGGAAAGCATTGATCTACTTCACGGTCACAGGCACACAGAGAATTGCATAAATTCTTTTATTGCAAACTGGACATTAGTCCCCCCTCCTCTATCTTTGAAGGTATTATTTATACAAAAAAAAAAAACAATGAGGAAGGATGAAACCAAATCCCACAAACTCAGAATTTTTTTCATTATTTTGGAAATTCGGCCACACGGGAAATATGGATAAAGCCAGATTAGAAAAACCTCTAAATCTCCCAAACCATTTCAAATTTTAGAAAATTGTCATCGTAAGTAACCAATTTGGATCCTTCTGCACAAAACCCATATCTTATTTTTTCTATATTAAGTTTCATTGCCTCAGAATTTGTGCATGAAGTTGACGGTGTGGAAACTACTGCTTATTTTTGGTTGAATTGTTAATAACGAGCTCGGGGTCCACACATGTGAGCTAAATAGCACTAGAGCATGTCAAAGGCATTATTGAACAACAACACATAGAGCATGTCAAAAGCATTAGGTTTCCTTCTAGAACCTTGGAACCATGATGAACAACAACGCGGGTTACTGGATTTCTATGTTGGTTACAGGAAAATATGTAGGTGCTTACAACCATCATTAGTAACAAAAACATTCTTTATTTCTCTTAATTTATCAAAAACGATGGAAAAACATTAATGAACCAATAATAATACTTCTTGAGACTTTGAATGACCTTTATGACAAAAAGGATGATGATTATGGAAAAAAGAGTGGTTTTAATGGGTCAGGAATGGGTTTATTGGCAGTGGAAATGCAGTCGATTGGGAGACCCAACATCTCCCCCACGCCTAATATTTTGTGTGTCCTCATGAAAACAAGATATAGATACGGATATAGTTTATGTCCTGGTACTAGAATTTGTCAAACTGTGAGCAAAATTTTGGCTAGTACCTTACCTCCCTTTTTCTTCTTCACAGTCCTACTATGTATGGCTAGCATCTGACTTTGCCTATACCACTTCATTGCACACTTGGACAAATTCTTATTCCTCTTTTTCAAGTGGGCCATATCCTCTTGTATATGGACATTGTTTCCTTTCCAAATAACCATTTCAAACCCAGAAGAATCAAGTGCTATATGACTAGAAAAGCAATCTTCTTCACAATGTGTGCTTTAATGTTGTAGTTTACATTTTTAGATTTCAAGACACAGAGTCATCAAATACTCATTATAATTACTTCAACTAGATGTTTTCTAGAAATTGGTTATGAGATGATTTCTCACCACTTTTAGTACTAACATACACACAACATGGAATGGCATGTGTCAGTATCTTTGTTCTCTTGGAATGGAGAATTTTTTAAGACAACTGTGACTTTTGATCCTCAACACCTTCAAGAGAAAAGCACCAATATTGTAGATTGATATCAATTTGAATTTCATCTCAACAATGTATCATTGTTTGTTCTTCTAGAAAAAACATTTTCCATTCTGGCACCACTATCTTGGAGTGATAACTCTGACAGCGTAGCCAATGGACCTCTAGAAAGGTTACTTAATCCATTTTTTTAATCCATCTCCTGGCCTACCATTTGTTCCTAGAANCACCAATATTGTAGATTGATATCAATTTGAATTTCATCTCAACAATGTATCATTGTTTGTTCTTCTAGAAAAAACATTTTCCATTCTGGCACCACTATCTTGGAGTGATAACTCTGACAGCGTAGCCAATGGACCTCTAGAAAGGTTACTTAATCCATTTTTTTAATCCATCTCTTGGCCTACCATTTGTTCCTAGAATACCAAAATGGCATAGTGTAACACCATGTTTTCCCCCAAGACTTTAATTATTCTAAGACTTCATGAAATTATATTTATGAAGCATGTAACTATGTTTTGATTTAATGAAAACACCAAAACCACTGACTGAGAGGGAAAAACCTTGAAAATTATTGGCCATGATACACAGGTGGGAATTGATGAAGAAGGGACTAATTAAGTGGTTGGGTAAGATAGAAATGATTTTGTTTTATGAAGAAAACAAGAAGCTTGTTTTAAAAAGCTTAATTATATAAACGCACTCCTTCCATCGTACCCGATCTAGATGGAGCCACGTGACCAGTTATTGAAGGTCAGAAAAGTGGTTGAGGTCATTAATGGTTGGTTGATGGATTGGTATTTTGAAGAAGAAAGGGGCTAAATAAATAACCTAGCATCAGGACACCATGGATTTGAGCCTTCAAAATTGGAACCGTGGGTTGTAGTTTACGTCTGCAGGAAGTTACAACAGTCCCAAGGGGATTGGTCGAAGAAGAGACCAAAGGTGTAAAGACACTACAAAACAAAGACATTCAACAGAAGAAGAAGGGTCAACGCACACACACATATCAACAGAGAAAGGCAATGAAAATATAGGATCTCGTGAGAACAGATTGAGGAAGAAGATAAAGTGGGAGATTTCCTTAAAGAAAATAGGAAACTTGTCCAATTTGATACTGATCACCCTAAATTATAGAAGACCTGAATCTAGACTGAAGCGCTAACGGAATACAGCTTGGTGCTTACTGGACATAAACCAACACTAGTAAGGGGTGGTCAATGAGGGATTGTTTAGCAGAGAAGGGACTCCCATGTGCAGAGGAAATCCAATTGAGAAACCACCTGATAAATTCGTAGAGTTCTTGAGCTCAGTGGGAAGGGGGAAACTTCAGTTATTGTCAGAGGAAGGAGAGTAACATTCGTGGATCATCTAAAGTTTGGACTCTAGTTGAATCATTCCCCTTGTGGTATCATATCTTGGCACGGGGGTGGTGTACTATAGGAAGGTACTCTACAGTATATCCTAAGGTTGGGAGGAAAGGTGTCATCTCTCAGTGAGTTGGCGTTGACATTTATCTGATCAAATAAGTGTATAAATTGGTTTGATTGATTGTGTTTGAACATCATATACATGTAAATGTCTAAATTAAAAGGGAAATGAAAACATTTTATAAGCGGTTAATTTAACCCTTGAATGAATACAATGTGTATGTTATGGTTTGTACTTGTTCTGATAAGTTAAGAAAATGAGCCAGTATGAACACCCTGTATCCCTATGAACCTTGCAAATTTAGAGGAAAGTTTGTAGGACATGGACAAAAATATCGTTATCTAGTGGAACTAGTGCCCTGTGGTCGGGGAGGTTTCTGTGAGGAGCGGAGGACCATGAGCCACGATAAAATCTTGATGTTTAGGTGGAAATATTAAAATATATGCAAGAAATTCCTTTCGACTAAGTCAGTGGGTCTTAGAGAGCCTTAGAGTACACCTTGAACTCTCTAGAGATATCGTAAGTTTCGTAATATCTTGGAATCGACTAAGTCCTTGAGTAAAACTTATTTCCCTGAGGAAAACATGTGTCCATTTGGAATGAATTTTAGTCGTTGATTTGGTCTGTTGCAAAAATATGTATGGTTGGTCAGGTGATGCCAATTTCAGAGTGGTTAGACGAGGTTTTGTTTGACTCCCGAAGAGGAAATCCCTGATTCGATTGAGACCATCTATCTGTTAGAGGATGACCAAGCGATAAACCTGGATCATCCAATTCCAATGTCAGTACATCGGAATAAGGTTGTCGGAGGTGAAGTGAAGTGGGTCAGGGTAGAGTTCCGACAATGAAATTCTTAGAACCACAAATCTCTTGAACGATGTGGGAAAATCCTAGTCGTTGGATCAAAAGAGAACAACTTCGAGGAGGAGGGATCCAAAACCCTAACGGGCCAATGTTTTAACCCCAAAAACCAAGGAGACCATTGGATTATAAAAAAGGTGATCGTTCGATCTATAGGGGAGGCACATGGTTGGATTGAGATCTTCATGGTGGATTGGAAACTTGAATAGGAGGTGCTCCGAAGAGAGGGGTCCNCGAGGAGGAGGGATCCAAAACCCTAACGGGCCAATGTTTTAACCCCAGAAACCAAGGAGACCATTGGATTATAAAAAAGGTGATCGTTCGATCTATAGGGGAGGCACATGGTTGGATTGAGATCTTCATGGTGGATTGGAAACTTGAATAGGAGGTGCTCCGAAGAGAGGGGTCCAAAAATGAAGAAGGAGCATGGTTCGAAATGTGGGCGAGATTAAATCTCAACCGTAATTTTTTCAAGTCCCATCAGTTGGTAAGTGGAAAGGGAATTTTGGCAAAGTGTAACTATAGAGCAAGTAGAGGCTCTGATGCGATCTTAAACGTTGCAACTCCATGCCCGAGGACCATTATATTCCTGGAAATGGTCCATCAAGATAATGTCTTTAGAGAGGAGATCAAATCGGATAGAATGGGTATGAATAGGTCCAGATCGTCACTTGGAGGGTGAAAAAAAAAATTGATTGTCTGATTGAGGGCACATAGGTACCTGGGGACTTCAGTAAACTAAGTGGAGAGATTTATATGAGAGTTAATAAGAGTCATTATAGATTTAATTATGATAGGATAAGTCCTCACTTAAACGACTAATGAATCTGATAGCTTTCCATGAGGAAAAAGAAAGGAAAACCAATGCCCCACCCACCTAAGATTGGATTAGGGGGTCGAGTGTGCTACAGAGTGGTATCATAGAAGATCTCAAACTCTAAGCTTGAATGGGTCTCCAAAGTTTTTTGAAACTATTTAAAGAATTTTTTTACTAATTGTCTCGCATCCATGATTTCATCGGTAATGTCATAACTAATAATAGTTGTTGTTTCATCATGTAGGACGTATTGGCATGAAGAAGAGGTGATTGGTATAGCATAGTATGGATGACACCCCACACCTCAAAGATGAAGACTCTGATGGCTGGATAGATAGAGAAACCCCTCCATATTTGATGGCCACTGTTAGAAGTATGAAGGTAGATAATGAGAGGCTTATGAGAGCCCAGGCTGAGTAGGATGAGTTGAATGCAATACTACTACAGATCATGTCTGAAATCCAAAAACATATGTAGAAAGGCCTAGTAATGTAGACTTGCAGTAGTTGGAGAGGTTGAAATCCAATTCGGATGCTCAGAAGCACGGGTTGGCTCACAATAATGTGGGAAAGAGTTCTTCCAGAACGAGGCATCGGGATGCCAAGAGGGGTAGATCGAGTGGAAATGTTTCCAAAGATTCATCTAGTAGGAAGACTACTTCGGTGGAGTTTTCCAGTAGTGGTATGAAGTCAAGTGTCCCATAGAACAAAAAGAGGAAGAGTTCTCGGATTTCTTTGACTGAAAAAATCAAGAAGGGTAAGTCACCTACCTTCAATGGGGAAATTAAGAAAGGAAAAGAATATGAGGCGTGGTTGTTTGATATTAAGAAGTACTTTCAGGTACATGATTATTCTGAGAATACTAAGGCAAGGATTTCCATTTTTAACTTGAATTGAGGAGCTTCCATCTGGTGGGAAGACCTCAAGGAAATCAAGGGACTAAAAGAAAGAAAACTGACATGGAAGTAGTTTGAGAAATAATTTTGAAAGGCTCACCTATCAGAAAAGTATTACGATGAAAAAATTGAGGAATTCCATGAGCATAAGTTGGGTCAACTTACCATGGGAGCATATGCCAAAAGGTTTATGGAGTTGTTGAGGTATGTCCCTTACCTCAAGGATGAGAAAGAGAGAGTACAGGGTTTTCTCAGTGGATTTCCATAGTCCTACCAAGATCGAATTGAGTTTGATAAACCTAAGACCTTGGAGGACATTATCATGAAGGCTAAGTGTTGTTATGATTAGTCTAAGCATAAGCTATAGCCTCCAAAAGACTGGAAGAGGAAGGAAAAGCGTGGATTCCAGAAGAAGGAATTCAAATATTTTCCATATAATAATTTTTTCCATATAAGAATTCCAACATCTCCCCCACGCCTGAGATTTTATGTGTCCTCATGCAAACAAGATACAGATATGGATATATTGGATGTTCTAGTACCAGAATTTTTCAAACTCTAAGCAAAAGTTTGGCCAATACCTTACCTCCATTTTTCTTCTTCACAGTCCTACCATGTATGGCTAGCATCTGACTTTGCCTATACCACTTCGTTTCACACTTGGAAAACTTCTTATTCATATTTTTCAAGGGGGACATATCCTCTTGTAGATGGACATTGTTTCCTTTCCAAATAACCATTTCTAACCCAGAAGAATCAAGTGCTATATGACTAGAAAAACAATCTTCTTCACAATTTGTTCCTTAATGTTGTAGTTTACAGTTTTAGATTTCAAGACCTAGAGTCCACACATACTCACTGTAATTACTTCAACTAGATGCTTTATAACAATTGATTATGAGATGATTTCTCACCACTTTTAGTACTAACATACACACATCTTGGAATGTCATGTGTCAGCATCCTTGTTCTCTTAGAATGGAAAAAATTTTAAGACAACTGTGACTTTTTACCCTCGGCACCTTCAAGAGAAAAGCACCAATATTGCAGCTTGATATCAATTTGAATGTCATCTCAACAATGGATCATTGTTTGTTCTTCTAGGAAAATCATTTTACATTCTGACACCACTATCTTGGAGTGACGACTCTGACAGCGTAGACAATGGACCTCTAGAAAGGTTACTTGATCCATTTTTTTAATCCATCTCCTGGCCCACCATTTGGTCCTAGAATACCAAAATGACATAGTGTAACACCATATTTTCCCCCAAGACTATAATTATGCTAAGACTTCGTGAAATTATATTTTTGAATCATGTAATTATGTTTTGATTTAATGAAAACACCAAAACCACTGACTGAGAGGGAACAACCTTGAAAATTACTGGCCATGATACACAAGTGGGAATTGATGAAGCAGGGACAAATTAAGTGGTTGGTTAAGATGGACGTGAGTTTTTTTTATGAAGAAAACAAGAAGCTTGTTTAAAAAGCTTAATTATGCTTGTTGAGCATAAACACACTCCTTCCATCGTACCTGATCTGGATGGATCCACGTGACCAAGTCATTGAAGGTCAAAAAAGTGGTTGAGTTCGTTAATGGTTGATTGACTAATTGGTCTTTTGAAGAAGAAAGGGGCCAATTGAATAAACCAACATCAAGACACCATGGATTTGAGCCTTCAGAATGGGAATTGCAAGCTGTAGGTTACGTCTACATGAAGTTACAAGAGTCCCGAGGGGATTGATCAAAGAAGATACCAAAAGTGGAAAGACACTAAGAAACGAAGACATTCAATAGAATAATAAGGGTGAACGCACACACACAGATCGATAGAGAAAGGAATTGAAATTAGAGGAGCTCGTGAGAAGAGATTGAGGAAGAAGATAAAGTGGGAGGTTTCCTTGAAAAAAATAGGAAACTTGTCCATTTTGAGATTGATCACTCTAAAGAAGAGAATACATGAATCTAGACTGGAGCGATAACGGACTCTAGCTTGGTGCTTACTGGATAGAAACCAACACTAGTAAGGGTTGGTCAATGAGGGATTGTTTAGCAGAGAAGGGACTCCCTTGTGCAGAGGAAATCCAATTAAAAAACCACCTGATAAAACTGTAGAGTTCCTTGAAGAAAATAGGAAACTTGTCCAATTTGAGATTGATCACCTTGAAGTAGATAAAACCATAATCTAGACTAGAGCAATAATGGACTACAACCTGGTGCTTACTGGATAGAAACTGACACTGATAACGGGGGGTCATTGAGGGATTGTTTAGCAGAGAAGAGACTCCCTTGTGCAAAGGAAATAAACCCCCTGATACACATGTAGAGTTTCTAAGCTCATTGGAAAGAGGGAAATTTTAGGTGTTGTCAGAGGAGGAAGGAGAGTATCCTTCCCCAACGGGGCCCACATGAATTTTTTCGCTTCATCTCCTAGGGTTAGGATTTTGGATGTCTAGGGTTTTGGCATTCATGTTTATTGTAAAAAATTCCTTTGGAGCCTCATTGTACTCATCTTCTTGCAAATGAGTGTAGTCATCACATCTCTTCTCAGAGATAAGTTGCCACCATTCTAGCAAGCTTGTTTCAGTCTACATTTTACAGTTTTCAACATATTTATTATTTAATAGAAGTCAAGTTTTATTGTATCTCTGTTATTTTTCATGATGTCTCTGTGTTCATATTATAAATATGTGGTTTCACTTCATTCCTTTCATAAATTCGGATCAGTGGTATCAGAGCGGTCTGCTCCTTGTTATTTTTTTTAATGCATGTCCCTAACGCAGTCAAGGTATAGAGAGTTGGGTCTCGAGCTTCTTTCTCTTGAGGAAAGTTTTTCTCGCACACCTAAGAAACCGTTCATGGTGGGCGAAAAGAAAGACAACGGGACAGGAAATCCTTTCAAAATGTTTCTCGAGGAATCCCTTGAGCGACAGAGGAATGATATGATGGACAATTTTGCACAAATCCTTTGACAGTTGTCAACAAACGATGCATCTACCTCAAGCGGAGGCATCGCACCCTTCAAGGTATAGATCAATTTTGATATTCCTATATTTGAAGGTCAAATAGATGCAGTTGTCGTAGATAAATAGTTGAACCTTCTAGAAGGGTATTTTTCTGTCCACAACTTTTTCGATAGAGAAAATATCACATTCGCACTCCTCAAGTTCGTCCCTCATGTCAAAGATTGGTGGGATACTTTCTATGAGCAAAAGGAAATAGATGGATCCACATTATTTGCAATTGCACCCACTTTGGGTTCCTTCAAGGATGTTATTAAGGAACAATACTACCCTGTTGGAAGTTAGGATGACTTGTATACAAGATGGACCACACTACGGCAGGAAAGATACCAAACGGTACAAGAGTTCACCAATGTCTTCCATACCTTGCACACCAATATGGGTATCAAATATTCTTAGCGACATTTGGTGCTCAAGTAACGTGGCGGTCTGCATAGATACATCTAGACATAATTGGATTTTTTGGATATCTCATCCTTGGGCCTAGCCTATCAATATGTCATCAAAATTGAGAAGAAGCTTAAACAAAAGAAGCGACATTTTGGGTCTGGGAACCCCTCACAGCAGAAGCAAGGAAAGGGAAACCCCAACCCATAGAACAAAGGATAGAGAAAATATGGGAGACCTCGAGACAACCAGTCCAAGATGCAAGAAAAGAAGGACAATGGGAAGATGAAGAAATATATCGGGAAGTGGTGCAACTTCCATAAGAGCCCCTGGCATAACACTGATGATTTCCACTTAAAATAGTAATTAGTGGTTGAGGTAAAATCCTTTGAATTAGATGTGGATTCCGAATCTGATTCAAAACCAGAAAAGGGGAGACGCATCATTGACATAGAAACCAATTCCACCATTGCTACCACCAAGATCCATCACAGTGAACCTGATGAGCCATAGGAAGGCGAGTGCCTATTTCATTCACAGATGTGGGTGAAAGGAACTCTGTTGCAATTCATCGTCGATAGCGGTAGCCAGAAGAACCTCATCTCAGCAAAGGTCATCAAGCGTCTAGCCCTGTCGACAACACCGCACCCACATCCCTACACCATCGGATGGCTCCATCAACGAAGCCAACAGTGTCGCATGTCTTATGAAATCAAGCCATTCAAAGATGAGGTATCATGTGATGTTTCTCCCCTTGAAGTTTGTGATGTTCTTTTAGGACAACCTTATTTATGGCAACGTCATGTTGTATATGAGTCTAGGCCTCGTAGTTTTATTATTACTTTGAACAATAAATTGTACAAGATACCCGAGGTAGTTCCACCTAGTGATATTTCCTTGATCTCTGCCAAGAAATACAGGAAGGTCATTTATTAGACCGATAAGTTTGTCTTCTTCGTGATTCACTCTCAGAGTGAGATAAAGGTTGCAGCCACATCCATGGCCTTCGTGACCGACCTCTCCATGTAGCAGAATCAAGTGGATAAGGTCGTGGAAGAATACAAATACATCTTCTCATCACTTACTGGGGTACCTCAGCACTGCCAGGTCAAGCATCCCATTGATCTGACCCTCGGTGCACCACTACCCAATGGGCCAGTCTATCATCGCTCTCTACTAGAAAATGAGGAGATCAAGTGTCAGATCCAATAACTTCTCCACAAGAGGCACATTTGACCCAGCTCATCACCTTGTGGAATCCCAATCATGTTGGTGCAGAAGAAAGATGGGACCTGGTGACTCTCCATTGATTATCGGGCCCTAAATAAAATCACAGTCAGGAACCGGTACCCGATTCCCTGAATCGACGATCTCCTTGATCAGCTCAAGGGGGCCAAATATGTTAGTAAGATTGATCTTAAGTCTAGCTACCATCAGGTCCCAATAGAGTAGACAGATGTATGGAAAATTGCCTTCAAGTCAAAAGAAGGTATTTTTGAATGGCTCGTCATGCCCTTTGATTTGAAAAATGCCCTAGAAAATTTCATGAGGATGATGGAAAATATCTTGTTGCCTTTCAATAATTCTTTTGTGGTGGTGTATCTGGATGACATCCTCATCTACAACAAGAATTGGGCAAAACACTTGCAGCATATTCCACAGATTCTGCACACTTTGTGGCAGCACAGGCTATACGTCAACTTGGAAAAATGCTCCTTCGGCATGGACAAGTTCCAGTACCTATGCTACATTGTTGATGTGCATGGTGTGCATGTTGATCTATCCAAGATACAAGTCATCTGTGAATGGACA
>JASDQU010104512.1:74161-88754 GCA_032191745.1 Picea mariana
TTGCGATGGGTTTTGATACATCGTATACATGTATCCCTTCCCATAATTCCTTCAATTCATATACCAATGGTTGTAGGTAGATATCCATATTCTTCACTTGTCTTCTACCATGGCCTATAAGAGCCAACATAAAATGTTCATTCTTCATGAACAACCATGGGAGGATATTGTTATTGATCACTACTACAGGCCAAATAAAATAGTTGGTGTTTTGGAGGGAATATGGGTTGACGCCATCCATGGCTATGCTGAGTCGCATACTTCGTACTTCATCCTTGAATTTTTCAGGACATGTATCCTCTATATGCTTCATGGCTATTTAATCTGTTGGGATTCACATAACTCTCGACTCACTTCTGTGCGAGGCATGCCATCCCTGCAACACAACTAATTCTTTGCAATGAAATATCCTTTGAATCCTTGGGATTATCGGCATGTGCCTCAATATCTTATGAGGAGGACCATGTGATTTAACCTTTTTATTTCATTTATGATATCTTCCATGCCCACATTTTGGACATATCTCCTTGTCTGCATATTCTCCTCTATATAGAATACAATCATTTGGACATGCATGATATGATATGTACTCAACACCCAATATTTTGAACATTTTCTTTGCCTTTTCATAGCTACCAGGCAAGACATTATCACTCAAAAGAATCTTATATTTGAATAACCTATAGTTAGTGGGAAATATAAATGTACAATGTTATTTAACGTTCATAAAATTGATCGTTTTTAGTGTTGATTGTGTGACAAGATTTCTCAAATTATAAGGGACTTAATGATGATGAATTACCTCAATATTGTCGAGAAACATGTGTTTTACATGCCAAAATTTTCTTTCAAGTTGTATAGTAACATTTTTGTCCCCAGTTGTCCCCGAGGTGTAGGAAAGTCGGTGACGGAGTGTGATGTTAAGGAACTTCGTGATGTTAAAGTCATAGGTTCGAAATATGCAGGGAAAAAAAATCCAACCATGTTAAGGGTTGGTGTGGCTCAGGACGGGTGCGATCCCCAAGTGATTTTGACGGATTATATGCCCCTGAGTCGCGATTTCCCAACCACAAGCTAGTTTCACATGTCACGAACAAACTAGCAAAAAAAAAACATTTTTGTCCCTAGTTGGGTAGACTTTGACCGACTAGGTCCAAAGAGAGGGGTGGTGGAAGCATATTTCAAACTTTTGAATAAGGTATCCATGATATAAGCATCATCCCCTCGCTCATCATTCTAGAATTCATCTAAAAACATTGTCTCCATGGCATTTGTATCCCTTAAATAATCATCCATACCAACCTATATTTCATTGACTCCATTGCCAACTTGTGAAGAACTGCTATTGTTATAGTCATTCCTAATTGGTGAATTTGGACATAGTGGGAATTGAATAGGTGTTTAATTCAACCATTCTTGGTATTATTCCTCTCTGAGTTGTGCTCTTATTGCAACCTTCTCTCGATTTGACATTGTAGCGGGGTGCAACGAAAGATGATAGGTAGGTCGCTCATCATCAATAGAATCCTAATTTCAAAAATATTGAATATTAGTACATCGATGATATTAGTAAGCACAATGCAATTGGTTTGTTCAAATCACATTATAAAAAATAATTATTACCATTGCTGACCTAGGATAGCGGTTGGAAGATGGCATGTTACTATTGGTAGTGTAAAGTGGTTGTCCATTTTCATCTACCAATTGCTTGCAGTATGTTGCTCCTGTTAAGAGCTTCTGACGTTTTTGAATTGGTACTAGAATATTATTTGCATCTGAACTTGATTTTGAATCAATATCTTGCAAATTTGGATACATTTTTATTCATATTGACATGGATAAAAAAAAACAAATTCAATTAGATAATCGAAATATAAATAAAATCCGAACTTACTCGAGATGGAAATGGATCTCTATGATGGACTTTGAGCAATATGGAACGGGATGAAATTTGAAGAATTGGCCATTTGATATTGTAAGCTTCTTTGCCTGAATTTGAGAAAAATCAACAATAAATTAGTTTTAAGAATAAGGCGAATTTAAGCGCAAAATGTATACTATGATGTATTGCAGGTCATATGGATGCATCATGAAAAATAATTTAAGATGAATATATTATTTTGTGTGCAAATAAAAATTCATATAAATTTGAAAATATAACGGTGCATTACTGTAAAAAACACGCACCAATGCGTCTATAACATTGTAAAGCATCGGGTGTTTATATACACATCGCACTGGTCCCATGAATTCAAATAATAATAAAAATAATTATCCAATATCAATGCTCCAAAACTTTAAAATGCACCAGTGATTCATATAGATATCAACACTGATGCGTTAAAGTAATAAACACACCGAAGTTTCGAAGAAAATTAAAAAAAAACACGTCTTTGTTTTTTTACAATTGAAAAATGAGTGGGAATTTAAAATCTAATTTCATGAAGTCATTTAAATAGTAAAAACCTATTCACTGTTTCATTATTTTACCAAAATTTATAGTGGAAATATTTGCAGGAGATCCATACCGGAGAGCACTGTGGAGCAGCACAATACTTTAGAACAACATGATTTATTCAAAAGATCATAATTTGAAGGTAACTATGGTGATTCATTTAAAACAATTTTCATAAATTCTTTCATGGGTATTAAGCTATTCAATATTTTATTATTTTTCCAAAATTTACAGGGTACAGATTTGCAAGAGAGACATACAGGGAGCACTATGGAGCAATAGATCAATACTTTTGAAAGAAGAGTTATTCAAAAGATAAGAATTGGAAGGGTATGGTAATTCATTCAAAACTCTTTTGGAGCAAAAAAAATATTCAAAAAGTCAGAGATCAAAGGTTTTTGTGATTAAAAAAAAAATAAAAAAAATTTCATACTTACTTTAAACCCTTGCTTCTTCTTTTTGTGTGACTACAAAAATTCAACTTAGGGTTTAACTCCCTCTATCACTTCATAATTATAGATTTTCATTTTAGGTTTTTATATTTAATGGGTTTATGTTTCCATATGAAAGGCATTTGACATGTGATGCATCAGATCCAAACCCTCTCGTCCTTGTCATGTTTTTTGTTAGGGACCTAACCCCTCACGCAGGTAGAATAATATATTTCCATGTAATAAAGGTCAATATTAATAAGGCCTAGCAATAAGGAAGAATAAGTCAAATGTAAGAAGACCTAATAGAAGATTCCACTTCTAGAAGGACCTTCCTCTAGATTGTTCTTTTGGATAGACATATTTAGTATAAATAGGAGTAGAGGGTATGGGAATTTTTGCCTTGGATATTATTGTAATAGAGCTCTGCTCTGCTGGAGGTTTCCCCCTCGAAGAGGCAAGTGAACATTGCTATCAGTAATCAAAATTCTCTTTCTGGTGTTATTATGGTATTATTGTGGTGTTGTTCCGGTTATGTCATTATTTATCTGCCATTTCTAGCTAATTATTTATGTTTTGCATACTATTTTATATCTGAAATATTACAAGTGGTATCATAGCACCTTCCTTGGTAGAAAATTGTGGGTTAATTTTTTTTTAGGGTAGAGATGTATTTCGACATCTTAAAGCTACAAAGATCTTTTGTTACACACATAAATCCACAGTCAGGGATTCATACACGCGGGAAATACAAGTGGTACTTAAGCTCACATCTGTTGGCCACCCTTGTAACCCCTGTTGATACCCCTTTGAGTGGTAGCGCATCAGACATCACCTGTATACATATCGAACTAGATCTCATGAATCCCTCCATAGATAAATGGATCGACCACTTGACTACTATAGTGCCACCGAGAACAACACTCGGAAAGATACTCTCTAGTACCTGGGTAGTCGAGTAGTACGGCTAATGGCACAATCTAGCCTCCTTAGTTGGTGCCCTAATATATCGGGTCGAGTACTACTGTTGGACCCCATACGTATATCAGAGAGCTATAGCACATGGAAAACCCTTGTCTGTAGAACCCTTGAATACCCTAACCCTTGGGACGGAAACAAAAATAGAGCATACAATATCTATTACCGCGTAACTATGTCTCCTGCATTCGGGTTGCAGAATTACTACACATTTCTTCCTGTTAAGCATTTGGGCATTTCGTCACTGCAATATTCTTTAGATCGGAGTATAACTCCACAGGAGTAAAAAAAAAAAAGAAAAAAAAAGTCTGGATCTTGTTGGAACCATCATTTGAGACCTATCCCGTTGGATTCCTCTCTTTGCCCTTATTGCAGTCATACCTATAATTTTTCAGAATTTTTTTTTCATGGATCCGGACCCCTTCCAACACCCTTATTTGGGATTTACCCCATTCGATTCCACTCGTCTCCCTGATCGTTGTGATACAATTCACCCATAACCCATTTTCTGTGTGGTCCCACCTACCCCTTTTCGTGTTCCCTCTTCATCATGTCCCACACTTGTAGCCAAGTCTTGGAATCTCGCTTCAATTCCTTGCACTCTAATTTCACAGAAACCCAACAAGAAGTGATACAAATCAGTGCCAATATTGGAACCATCAATAAAAACATGCATTCCTCCATCGACACAAAAATAGAGGACCTCAAACAAGACCTTGCTACCCAACTTGAATCCTTTAATACCCATTTTGTCTCCTTCACTACGTTGATCTACACCAAGTTGCATATCCCTATAGATCTTCCCTCTTTTGACCCACCTTTGTAAACCGAAGGTGAAACTTCCTCTCATTCCCAGAATTTTCACCGCCATCACTTTCAGCGTGACCTACGCCTTTCGCGTGTGGATGTGACCAAATTTGATGGCTCGGATCCCACTGGATGGGTAACTCAAATGGAACATTATTTCTCCTTGTATGGAATTACAGATGAGTTGGCCAAACTTTGTTATGGTGTTCTCCATCTAGATCAAGAACGTTGGCAATGGTGGAAATGGAGAAAAAATGCCTGCCAAGGGTATGTGTCTTGGACACACTTTGTGGCAGAGATTTATGAATGCTTTGACATTGACACCAACCATTTAGGTCGTTTGACAAAGTTGAAACAATCTGGCACAGTGGAATAATTTATAGTCACTTTTGAGTGATTGGATTTTCGTACAGAGGGCATCCTGATGATTTTTTTAGAGAATGTTTTATCAGTGGCCTCAAGGATAAGATTCGTGCCCATGTCCTCATGGATCAGCCTCAGAGTTGGGTGGACGCTACTAAAAGAGATAAGGATGCACAATAGGTTGTATCTTCTCAAAATAAAAAACCCTCCTTTATTCCTTGCACTAAACCAGTCACTCCCACTCCTCCTTCTACTCCACTAAAGATCCAAAAATTGACCAGAGAATAAATGACTGAATGCCAAATCAAAGGCTTTTGTTATAATTGTGATGACAAATATTTTCCTAGGCACAAGTGTAAGGAACAAAATATTTTTATGGTCATCTCAAAGAATGTTTCGAAAGATGATGTTGAGGCTCCCCTTGTGGCAGTGTCACCTGAACCCACTGACATGAACCCTCCCTCCTACCCTCTCGAAGTAGAACTGGTCATTTCCCTAAATTCTCTCACTGGCTTCTCTGCTCCCCAAACCCTCAATATAATTGGTTACATTAAGCATAGGAAGGAAATCATTCTTGTTGATAGTGGAAGCACCTATAATTTTATTCATTGCTGCATTTCCCAAGAAACTAACTTCTATATCCGTGTCGTCAATAATTTTCAAATCATGATTGCCAATGGCGGGTCCATGAAATGTGGAGGGGGTTGTGAAAATGTGCATCTCCAAATTGGTTAGTACCACATGAAATCTCATATGTTTTCTATCAACATGGGTGGTTGTGACATTATGTTGGGTGCATAATGGCTAAGGACTTTGGGTCCCATTCTCATGGATTTTAAGGAATTAACCATGAAATTCGACCAGGAGGGACAACAATATAAGTTCCAAGGCATCATCACCAGTTCCCTGGAGATCATTAGTTCCCATCGCATGGAAAAGATGCTCAAAAAAGGTCATTCTGGAATTATTGCTCAACTCCATGCCATTCAAGCCACTGAGACACCCTCTGTGCTGCAGGATCTCCAATCCATCCTCTATAAACATCAAATGTTTTTTTACACTCCCCAGGGACTCCCTCCTTCCCGTGGTGTTCATGATCATTCCATTCCCCTTATCCCCGACAACCTTCCTCCCAATATCCGTCCCTATCGTCATCCCTTTTCCCAAAAAAATGAAATTGAGAAAATTGTTCAAGAATTTCTCAACACAGGTGTTATTCTCCCTAGTACGAGCCCCTACTCTTCTCCTATGGTCATGGTCCTTAAGAAATAAGGTTCTTGGTGCAGGTGTTCTGACTTCCGCACCATCAACAAACTCACCATAAAGACAAATTTCTCATTCCTGTCATTGATGACCTCTTGGATGAATTGGGTGGCGCCCAGTTCTTTACTAAACTTGATATTCGTTATGGCTACCACCAGATACGTATTAACGAGGAAGAAATTCCTAAGACTACATTTAGAACTCATGAGGGCCACTATGATTTTTTGGTCATGCCCTTTGGCTTGTGTAATGCTCCCTCCACTTTCCAAAGCCTCATGAATCATGTCTTCTGTCCTTTTCTCCATCATTTTGTCTTAGTTTTCTTTGATGATATCCTCATCTATAGTAAAACCTGGACAACCCATCTTGCTCATGTGGATCGAGTTCTCCATCTACTCTCTCAACACCAACTTTTCCTCAAACAATCTAAATGTGCTTTTGGAGCCTCAAAGGTCGAGTACTTAGGTCATCTTGTTGGCAAGGCTAGTGTCAGGGTGGATCCTAAAAAGATTGAATCTATGCAAGATTGGCCTCACCCAAAGACTCTCAAAAGATTGCATGGATTTCTGGATTTAACAGGTTATTATCACAAGTTTGTTAAGAATTATGGAAATATTGCGACACCTCTCACTGCTCTTCTTAAAAAAAATTCTTTCACTTGGACTCTCGGAGATGCTCATGCTTTTCAAACCTTGAATATGGCCATGTGCACCACTCCAGTCCTGGTCCTTCCTGATTTCACAAAGAACTTTGTCCTAGAATGTGAGGCTTACGGGAAAGGAATTGGAGTAGTCCTCATGCAAGAGGGTTGGCCTTTGGCCTTTACCAGCAGACAACTTTCAGAGTGAAATTTGGGCAAATCAATCTATGAAAAGGAAATGTTGGATATTCTTCATGCTGTGGATCTTTGGCGCTCTTATCTATTGGGAAAATGCTTCCAAATAAAGACAGATCATCAAATCCTCAAGTATTTTCTAGAGCAACACCTTTCCTCCCTAGAGCAACAAAAATGGGTGACCAAGATCTTTGGATATGATAATGAGATCATTTACAAGAAAGGAAAATACAATGTGGTTGCTGATGCACTTTCCAAAAAATACGAAGATGAAGGGTCCATTTTTTCTCTCTCCTTCATTGTACCAGATTGGATCCAAGCCGTTCGCCAGGAATGGCTACACGATCCCAAAATTTCGCATTTGATACAACAATTGTAGGCCAATTCGCCAATTTCCCCAGGGTACTCTTGGCACAATGATGAGCTTCGATACAAAGGCCATTTGTGTTTAAGTAAACAATAAAAACTTTAATCCATGGTACTTTTTGAGCTTCATGCTACACCCACAACTGGGCACTCGGGGTTTACCAAAACTTACGACTGGGTCAAACGTTATTTTTTCTAGGATGGTATGAAACAGGACGTTCACAATTTTGTGACAGAATGTAATGTTTGTTAATGAAACAAGGGAAAAATAGTCAAAGCTCCTAGAACAATACAATCGCTTCCGATTCCACCTGCTATTTTATTGTAGGCTTACCAAAATCGGGAAATAAATCAGTCATCATGGTGGTCGTTGATAATATTTCCAAGTATGCTCATTTTTGTGCTCTTCAACACCCATTTACAACCTCCACTGTGGCTCAACTTTTCATGGATCATGTCTTCAAGCTTCATGGCATGCCTCATTCTATTGTTTCTGATCGCGACCCGACTTTCACCAACAATTTTTAGCAAGAATTGTTCAAGCTACAAGGCACCGTATTGCATCTCAATACATCTTATCATCCCTAGACTGCTGGTCAAACTAAAGTTGTCAACAAATGTTTGGAAACATATTTGAGGTTTTTTTCATTGGAAAGGAAAAATCAATGGGCTCAATGGTTACCACTAGATGAATGGTGGTACAACACTTCTTACCATACAAATACCTGCATGACTCCTTTTGAAGCGGTATATGGACAAAATCCACCTTCAATTCTCTCATACTTTTCAGCTGTCTCGAAGGTCCATACAATTGACCAAATGCTTACAGTTCACGAGCTATTCTCCGTACCCTCAAAGAGAATTTGGTCATGAACCATAATCGCATGAAACAACAAGCAGATCAAGGTCGCTCTGAATGTCAATTTGCAGAAGGAGATCATGCGTTTCTTCGACTGCAACCTTATAAGAAAAATCCCCCCAAGGATGACCATTGTCAGAAACTTGTGTCCAAATTTTATGGTCCTTATACCATTCTCAAGCATGTGGGACATGTGGCCTATTAGTTAGATTTTCCCAGTCATTCTAAGCTCCATCCTGTTTTTCATGTTTCCTACTTAAAGAAGTTTATTGGCACTTAGTGCCAAACTCAAACCAACCTTCCCGAGTTGGACGAAGAAGAATCCATTTAGCTACAACCAAAAACAATTTTGGACCAACTTGGGCGTCTTCTGCGTCAGTGCACCATCAAGGAAGTGTTAGTCCAGTGGAAAGATACAACTCCAGCAGATGCCACTTGGAACCAACTACCATTCTGCAAAAATTTACTCATCACAAACCTTGAAGACAAGGCTGTTTTTAAGGGGGAGGACATGTTAGGGACCTAACCCCTCATGTAGGTAGAATAATATATTTCCATGTAATAAAGGCCAATATTAATAAGGCCTAGAAATAAGGAAGAATTAGTCAAATGTAAGAAGACCTAATAGAAGCTTCCGCTTCTAGACGGATCTTCCTCTATATTGTTCTTTTGGATAGACATATTTGGTTTAAATAAGAGTAGAGGGTATGATAAGTTTTGTCTTGGATATTATTGTAATAGAGCTCTTCTCTATTGGAGGTTTCCCCTTCGAAGAGGCAAGTGAACATTTCTCTCAGTAATCAAAGTGCTCTTTCTAGTGTTATTCTGGTATTATTGTGGTGTTGTTTTGGTTATATCATTGTTTATCTGCCATTTCCAGCTAATTATTTTTGTTCTACATACTATTTTATATATGGAATATTACATTTAAAAAAAAAATAGTTTCAGGAAATCAATGCATCTTATGTAATATAACACATTGGTGCCCTTACAGATACAAACACATCGACTGTGCCACAAGTAATTAAAAAAATTCCTTCATGGATGTGTAAATTTATTTGTTTATGGTATTTTTTTATTTTCATTTTTTTCAATTGGAGGGGTGTTGTTAATGATACTTATCCCACCGTTGTAATTTAATGTTTTTTAAAATCTTTTTTATCGATGCATTTTTAACATTAAACACATCAACGCTGTTAACTATATATTGCGCACCACTCTAATTTATTGTTCTTTTAAATATTTTTATAGCGATGCGTTTGATAACATGTAACACACGAGTGCTTTAATATTAATACAACGCACCGATATACTTTTTTTGGTGAAAATTATGTGATTTATTAATAAAATATATTTAATATCTTCTGTATTGAATGGTACCTATTGTATATTGATAAAAAAATGTATGAGAATAGTTCAAGTAACAAAAATTATGATGGATACAAAGATAACACATTCCGAAAGGAAAAAAAGGCAAGTTCTTTGTAAATTCTATACAAAATTAATATGTTATAAATGCACTTTATTTGTAAATTCTATAAACAATTAATATGTTTGAATTATATGTAAGTTTAATTGATATGTATTGGTTAGTGTGTGTCCTACAGAGCCATAAAATGAGAAAGCTCGATAATATTCTTTGTGATCTAAGTGCAGAATAGCATAAACGATTGATGGAAAAATTGCAAAAGGATGAACCTGGTGAATGAAAAAAATCTATTCAATATGAGTTTATTTTAGAAATTTCATTAATTTTTTACTTAAAAATATTAGATAACATGTTCAAAACAATCTATTAATTCACATATGTTTAATGTTCTACAGATGGGACCAACAACAAAGGAACAAAATATCATCCTAAGAAAATAAAAATTATAGAAGATGTAAATAATGATGAATTGGTCCTTATCTCATTTGGAGTGGTGTTGGAAATTAATGAAAGGGGGAAAACTTTTACAAAACTATGAGGGATATAGTGGAACGAATATATAGACGTACTTTCCACTTACAATACATAAATCGATCCAATGATTTGAAGAAACAAATTATATCTAAACTACATGAAGTGTTTCCAGTGAAATGGTCAATGAGACCTGTCAGACTTGCAATAGAAAAAACATACAACAACAAAAAAGAATAATTCAAAAAGTAATATTTCTAAAAATGCTTTTCTAGAATATGTATATATTACTACAAATCATTCCTAATTTATTAATATCAATCTTGTTATGTTTAGTTTTTAATTATCAATATAAAAATATTTAATTGTCATGTTACTTTTTTCAGGAAAATTATGAAAATCCCAAAGGATCAATGAGATGATATCCGAAATATGCCAGTAGGAATGTCGAAAAAAGTGTACAAGGAGATGGTAAAAGAAATGGACATAATTGCATCGCAGGAGGAGCCATCTCAACAACAACGTGCTTCAAATGTATGAAATCATTGAATTTTTCTATTAGGTACATATAAATAAATAATTTAGCATTAATTATTAATTTTCAAGTATTTTCTTGTAGAGAGGAAAACAAAATGGAATTCATTCAACACATAAAACAGGATGACAAGGAATAAAATGATTGATAGCAAATTTTGTGAGTAATTGTTATTTCCTTATAACTTTAACTTAAGATTTCATTTTTGTATATTTTAAGTTTTTTTACAACAACCATCCTTGAATGTCTTCAAACAGGTGCTAATATACAAAGAAGAGCCATCACAAGAATTGATTGACATTGGGATAAGTAAGGGTTGTGAGTATATGTTGGCATATCAAAAATTAATTGTGGAATTTGTAAGTATCTATGTTGTTTTAGTTCTCTCATTTTATAATTAATGGAACAAAAAAATTCTTTTATATTAAATCTATAATTTATTATGGGGTATATTAACACTGTAGGAAACAACGTATGAAAATGTGCCAAAATAAGAGTTGTTGAAAGAAGGCAAGAGATTTGGTTTGAAAAAATGTGTATCATTCATGACTCAATTCTTTCTATGGTATGTCGCTTTTCAATTTACATTCATGTATATTATTTATTTCAATTTTCATTATTCTCACCAATGTAGATACACTCATTACACTTTCTTTTTATTTTTGTAGATGGAATCATTTGAAGAAGAGGAAAATAATCGATCCAATCAACAAAACATTCGACCAAATAACCCAAGTCATGGAAGTATCTCTAGCACGCCTGACAATAGTTCCAACGAAGAGTGATGAACAACATATTTAGATATCAATGCAAGCTGTTGTATTTTTTGAAATAATTGTCTGTGAAAAATAGATATTTTGTTTAATGTAATGGACATAGTACTGTCCCAATTGAAAGACAAGGGGTTTCCAATAAGGGTCCCATTTTGTATGACAAAGAGCCTCTTATTCATATATAATAAAATATATTTTTTTTTATTCTTCTGTGTTGTCCAATGTTCCTATGAAATCTTACATCACTGAATAAATATATGAATGATTAAATATTACAATGAAGAGATGCAAACACTGATGATATAACAAGATAATCCAACATCATATACAAATGCACTAATCAAAATTTAATTTATATGAATACTATTATAGCATATATGTTAACTTTTTGATAAACAATGAAATTGAAAAATAACAATAATTGTGCACTGTCATAGGTCGATGCTTCTGAAAAGAGAAAAGGACAATCAATGCATTTAATGATAAAAATCACCGATGCCTTTAATTATAACACAGAACAGTGTCTTCAATTATAACACACACCAGTGTTGTAACATAATACGCACCGGTGCTGACATAAATTGAAAAAGCACCGATATTAATAATACTTTAACAAAAAATTATAATAATAATACGACTTATCGATGCATTCAATTTATAAGCACACCGATGATTCTCTTTCACGAGTCCACATTGGAGCATTCTTGACATCATGCATGTTATCATTGATTTTCCCGATGCTTTATTCTTATTAAGGCACTGATGTGTTTATCTTTATAAGAGCATAGATGCCGCATATTTCTTGGACAACCCTGGTGCTTTGGTTGACATGTGAGCATCAGGGATTTAAATTCAAGAATGCATCGACGCTCAGTATCATAGATTCGACTAATTCGTTGTTGTTATCAAAGCATTGGGATGTAGTTTGTATAAATGCAACAGGGCTCCAATATTTTAGGACTCACCCAATGCCTATTGTGCAATGTAGGCACCGTTGCATTATTGTTTTAAACGCACCGATGCGTATGGCATGTGAAGCGTACCACATGGAAAAACATCGGCTACAACCTCTTCTTGCCCAATTGTTTTTAGTTATAGTGAAGTTCTGTTATAATCTCCACAAAACCATCCTCTACCAAAAACATATGTTTTCGCAGAGTTTTTTTTGACAATTTTTGTCGAATTTTTAACACTAAAATCCTCTGTTATAACCTCCACTGGAGGGTCTTTTCCTTGTAGTGGAAGTAACTCTTTTGGTGAACTGATTGACAAACTCTCTCTCAAAACTCTCAAGCAATCTACTAATTGTACTAACTCTAACCTTAGAAAACTCGCTAAATAACTTGCTGCTATTATAAAAGGTTTGCTACAACCATCTAAATTACATTAATTTGCTGCATACACTAATCCATTGGTGCTTAAATCACTCAAAAACTACCTTCAACAATTGGACAATTTTCTATTGGATGTATGCCTAATTTTCATTGTCAATTGTGGTATTTTTGAGCACTTATTATTGTTGTTATTACAAATTACTTATTGCTATTATAAGATTGGTTTACTGCTGCAATTTGCAACAACCATAGTAATATAAATTCTCTAGTGTCTAAAAGAGGTATTTATTGCATACTTTGATTTAGAAATTGTTATATATATGCTGTAAAGTGTTCTTGTTCAGGCCAGGTACCAAATCATCTTCAAACCTCTTCTCATTCCTTGAACTAGACTAATCATTCAGGGATCAAGATAGGGGGTGGTAGGATTGACTACTAAAATTACTATTTGATCCCTCAATATCACCAAGGAAGTCTTCCTTGTGGTGGGCCTCTTCCATCACTAAAATGAGGGAAGTCCCTACTTAGGCGACAATGGTAGGTTCTTCTATAGTTACACAAGATTTGGGGATCTTGTGGAGAGATTTTCACAAGTACAAATATGATTCATATTTTATGAGCATAATGAAATGAATACAGATTATTATCAAAAGATTCTTAACAAAGAATAACAGATATACAATAAAACTGGTTTCTATTCAATAAGAAAATAAGCTGAAACTGTAAATGCAGCGGAAAACAAGCTTGCTAGAACAATGGCGACTTATCTCTAAGAAGAGATGTGACGACTGCACTCATTCGCTAGAAGATGACTACAATGAGGCTCTGAAGGCATTTTTACAATAAATATAAATTCCAAAAACCTAGACATCCAAAAACCTAACCCTAGGAGATGAAGCGCCAAAAGTCATGTGGGCCCCGTTGGGGTAAGTTAGTACATCAAATTCCCGGGGTCGTAATTTTTTCATACGATCTTCATTTTAGGCACAAAATAGCCCATTGGAAAGGTATATCCAAGAAGAACGATTTTTGACTGGCCCAAGTTAGTTCCTATGGTAGTCACTTGGGCCCCATATCCCCAAAAATCGTCGTTTAGGGCCTCAAAACTGTCGAAAAATTGCCAAGGTGGAAAACTATTTTTCGAGCTAGTGGAATAGGTGGGTGGCCACCGATATCCACTTGGATCAATCCTCCATCCTTAGAAAGCAATGGTATCAATTGCGTTGAGTTCCCCCATCAAATGAGGAAATTTCTACTGAATTTGGCCCCAGGTGAGCCACTTGCCTTGGTGCAGGAGCTGTCCTGCTTTGCCAACTCAATAAAGATAGATCATTTGTTGGCAAGTTCCCTTGAACCGTTTGTCCACAATATGATCACTAGATGCCTGTTGTATGCAGTTGGGTTTGAACTCTGTTGGTGTTAGTTGTTCTTCTACCTATGAGATGGCCAATAATGGTGGGAAATAAGGTCGAAGGAGATCCACGTTGAACACTGGGTGCATCCTAAGGAAAGAAGGAATGCTGAGCTCAAAAGAATTATCACCCACAACCTTGGTGATGGTGTACAACCCATAATAGAGTGGGTGAAGCTTTCGATGGGGTCCTGTAAGGCATTCTTTCTACAAGTGAAACCAAACTTTGTCGCCCACCTAAAACTTATGTGGCACCTGTTGTTGATCATGGCATTGCTTGTAC
>JASDQU010104512.1:88774-139359 GCA_032191745.1 Picea mariana
GAGGACAGTTGAAAATCGTCTCTTTCGGTGTATAGGAGGTTAGGTGCCTCTCACTGTTAGTGAATACCATATCCCACTTTACCAGTGATGGGAAACGCATTAGCTGCCCTCTTTTGTATTATGTTGATTCGTTGGTACAGAGTCCACGGTGTATCAGATGGTCTGCATTTTTTTGTGACAGTTTTTCATAACACTAAACAGATGTCGTGCTATGATACATGGGAGGTCAAGCTTCCCTTTTGCCTCAAAGTTGTTTTTATTATTTTTTTGAGAGGTTTCCAGAGACAAAGCTGAATTTTTCCCGTCAACCTGCTAGGTCGAGGACTCATGTGCAAATGCACATGTGGGGGGAGATGATGCCCAAGAGTGGCCAGCTGGATTTTCCGGCCAGGATTTCCCCAAAAGCACTGGGGCTACTAGGCAGTGCAGCGGATCACATGTTAGTCATGGTGTCGTGTCCTTGCGCGGGTTTCGATTGGTGAAGTAGTCTGAACATCCACTTCACACTAGATGAGCCACCAGATGATAGAGGTAATATTAGTGTTTTGTTTAAATTAATATAGTTTCATTTTATTGTCTTACTTAATTAGAATAAAATTAATTGTAACACATTCTTTAACTTGTTTTATTAAATTGTTTAAATAATTAATTGTGTAATTATTGTTCTATACTATATATTTTGCAGATTTTGGCACTTCCATTGGGGATGTGCCTCCTCCCCCAGTAGATGGCAATGAGGAGATGATGCATGAGGCTACGACGGGTCAGGGTCCTCGGGTGCAGATATCTGGCGGCATGCGACGTAGGCCTGATACCAGATTCAGGTTGGAGTTGGGAAACCGACTCTCTACACTTTTGACTGAGGTGGGAGTCTGCCATGACCTGATGCGAGACATCAGGGCAGATCCCACACTCTTAGATATTTGGAGGGAGATGTTGCATGATTTAATGCCACTTATGTGTCATATCGTCGGGGCTTCCATGTTACTAGCAACCAGGAGGGCTCTCGATGATAGGCACAACTCTTCTTCCAGTACGGCTCGTTCGTCCAATACCCCATCGATTGATGAGGGTGGTCGTGATCAGCCTTCTCCACATCCTCCTCCTCCTCCTTCACCTCACCCAGATCATGAGGAGGCAACACATATTCTACCTCCTCCTCTTTCACCTCACCCAGATGAGCATGTCGGACCTATTCCTCATCCTCCTCTTTCACCTCACCTAGAAGAGTAGGTAGGACCTATTCATCATCCATCGTCTTCCACTACAGACCAGGCCTCCACTACTATTGTAGATATGCAGATTATCCCACCGGATGGACCAGATATGTTATAGCAATTATTTGACTTGTCCATGATATATATATATATATATATATGGTGTTTTTTTTTCTATTGATCACGTTGATGATCTACTTAATTTATATGTTGATGTTGATGTGTATATTGTTAGGTCATGTTAGATATGCTTGTTAAATGTGCTTGATAGATGTGTATGTTATAACATTGTTCATTAGACGTGCATTTTTCCTATTGATCATGATGATATACTTAATTAATTTATATTTTGATGTTGATGTGTACATTTTTAGGTCATGTTAGATATGTTTAATGTTAAATGTGCTTGATAGATGTGTATGTTAAATGATGCTTGTTAGATGTGTGTGATGATGATGTTAGAAAATTGTTGTCTTTTGTTAGTTGTGATCACAATGATCATGCCATGTTAAATTATTAGATATGTGTGCTAGCTAATTAATGATGTTTATATGTGCTAGAGGTATATATAATTAGATGATGTTAGCTAGCAAATATAAATGTGTATTTTAGATGTTGTTTATGTTTGTTATAATATGGTTACCATCATCATGTTTATTTTTATAAATTACAAAGTTCAATATGGTTGAAACTATAATTGCATAGATAGTTCATTATACATATTCATTCTAACTAAATAAAAAATAAAAAAACAAATTACATATGAATAAATATTATTTTTCATTGTACTAAGTACTCTTTTTTATTAAACTCTTCTACACTAAAAATTGTTATTATAAAAAGTTATGATTTCCAATGATAAGCATTCTATTGTCTTTAAAATTTTATAGATGCAAATCTTTCTATTGTTATTTTTGTCATTATTTCATAAGTTGATTGCTATCAAATTTTAAATTACTTCATTAATTGTGGTTTTACTCAACATTGGGGGCATAATTTTATAAATATTTTCAAAAGCAATGATAAAAGTATGTAAACTAACAAACACTACTTTAGTTGAAAACCAAATTATCACAAAACCATGTTATAAATTTAATTTTTTAATTATAAACCACATTTTTTGTTAATCTTACTTTTAAATCTACAAAATAAATGAACATAAACTCAGTTTTTGAATCATCATGTTAACATATCCTCAAAAATGTTGTACTATTAAACATACATATCAACCATATCATTACATCTAATTATATCAACATAAAAAGTATAATTTCAAATCCCATTAAAAGTTCAACTAGACATTTAACATTTTTCAGGATTTCACAATTGGAAATACTTAAAGAAGATGAAACATTTTTAAATATGCAACGACATATAAATATGTTCAAATAACAATTACTCCATGCAATCACAAATAATTTGAAAGACAAACACATTACGCATCAAACTGATTGTTAACCAACTAAAATTGTTCAAAGATTTGTTATAATTAACTTAACATTTCCTCTGTTAGAAGATGAATAAAAAACAATATATTAGAGAAATAAAGAATATAGCAAAAAGATAAAATAACAGTATTAAAGATGAAATAAAACATGTACATATCACTCTTTGTTGTCATCACCATCATTATCTTCCTCGCTTGGCATGATAACATTGTTGTTCCCAAAAATATGTTTTGATCTAGAGTCGTGTCTTAATACGAACCACCAATCCCTATCCAACACATATGGGTAAAAAAACACTTGGTTGCAGTGTTTTGGGAAAACACAAGGCTCCTTAGCTTCATCCCACATATTTCTAGAATTGATACATATCAGCCCACTATCGTGATCTTTCTTTACATTATTGCAATCAAAGGTGTCCCGCCGCTTGCACCTAAAAATAACACATTGGAAAGAAACATTGTCGAGAAACATGTGTTTGACATGCCAAAATTTGCTCTCAAGTTGTACAGTAACATTGTTGTCCCCAGTTGGGTAGACTTTGACCGGATAGGTCCAAAGGGAGGGGTGGTGGAATCAGATTTCAGACTTTCGAATAAGGTATCAATGATATGAGCATCATCCCCTCGCCCATCGTTCTGGAATGAATCTAACAACATTGTCTCCATGGCAGTTGTATCTCGTAAATAATCATCCATACTAACATCTATTTCATTGACTCCATTGCCAACTTATGAAGAACTACTATTGTTGTAGTCATTCCTAATTGGTGAATTTGGACATAGTGGGAATTGAATAGGTGGTTGTTTCAACCATTCTTGGTATGCTTTCTCTCTTAGTTGTGCACTTATTGCAGCCTTCTCTCAATTTGAAATTATAGTGGGGTGCAACAACAGATGATAGATAGTTCGTTCATCATCACTAGAATCCTAATTTCAAAAATATTGAATATTAGTACATCAATGATATTAGTAAGCACAATGCAATTGGTTTTTTCAAATCACATTACACAAAAAAATTATTACCATCGTTGACCCGGGATTGCGGTTGGAAGATGGCATGTTACTATTGGCAGCGTAAAGTGGTTTTCCATTTTCATCTACCAACAGTTTGCGGTATGTTTCTCCTGATAAGAGCTTCCACCATTTTTTAATTGGTACTGGAATACTATATGCATCTGAACTTGATTCTAAATCATGATCTTGCAAATTTGGTCGATACATTTTTATTCAGATTGACATGGATAACAAAAATAAATTCAATTAGATAATCGAAATATAAATAAAATCTAAACTTCTCGAGATGGAAAGGGAGAACTCTGCGATGGACTTTGAGCAATATGGAATGGGATGGAATTTGAAGAATTGGCCATTTGATATTGTAAGCTTCTCTCCCTGCATTTGAGAAAAATCAACAGTAAATTATTTTTAAGAATAAGGCAACTTTAAGTGCAAAATGTATACAATGATGTATTATAAGTCATGTGGATGCCTCATGAAAAATAATTTAAGATGAATATATTGTTTTGTGTGTAAATAAATATTCAGATAACCTTGAAAACAAAACAGTGTTTTATTGTAACAAACACGCGTCGGTGTGTCTATAACATTGTAACCGGAGAAAATTTGTGAAGGAGAGGATGGGAAGGCCCTTCCAGATGTCCACTTTGCACTCAGGAAGAGGAAACTTCAGATCACTTGCTTTTGCAATGCCCATATGCAAAAGAGGTGTGGAATCTGGCCCTTGGTCTGAAGCCAGGAACAACCACAACAAACAGGCAGTGGATTAAAAGATTCAATCTCAAGGAACAACCACAGCGAACATGCAGCGAAACTAGACATGAAAAATGGGAAATTTGGATGAAGGAGGAGGAATTCAGAGAGTGGAAAATCCAAAGGAACAATCATATTATGTTACTTGATGGGGCCTCCAAAGGAAACCCCAGAACGACAGGTAGAGGAGGGGTCCTCTTGAACCCATACGGACAGTTAGAACTATCCTAAGCTTGGGGATTAGGAGTAGAAACAAACAATCGAGCAGAAGCCTTGGCTCTCTGGCAAGGGTTGAACCAGGCTATCAGTAAGAAAATAAAAGAATTAGTGATAATAGGCGACTCCAAACTAATAATCCAAGTGCTGACATTTCGCAAACCAGTCAAGCAAACAAAGCTCTAGCATATCCTGGAGAAAATTCATCTCCTATTGAAAAGGTTGAAAACCTATCAAATGCTCCATGTTCTTCGAAATTTGAATGAACAAGCAGACACAGAAGCCAACAAAGGCGCCATATCGAGCATAGGGGAACTCCAAATCAATGGAAAAACTTCATTTGTGGCAATCCCGTAAGGTCCAAGAAGGCAAGAGGGGGTTATTGTTGGTCAACAAAGAAATTAATCTCGCGAGACCACCCGCCGGCAAAGAAAAGAAGAAAGGGAGACCTCTATTGAAAGGAAAACACACAAGTTCGGAGACAGGACAGGCAGAGACAAGAAAGGAAGCAGGATCGATGGAAGAGGCAACCAATCAGGTAGTGAAGGCTCAAAGAAGGACTGAGATTCATCACAAGCCTCACGCCATGTGTAAGACCAATCTAGTTGACTAGAAATATCAGATTGCTCAGGAGACAATCGGGCTCGTAATAGCAAAGCTCGTGGTTAAATGCAAAGGTCCTGAAGGACTCGAGCCATCCCTTGTGCATATCGGTGAGAGCCCAAGTAGCACAAGTAAGGAGAAATGCCTTACGCAGAGGAAGCTAGGCAAGCAAAGGAAGGAAGAAATGGCATCAAGCTCAAGGGGCAAGCTGACGATGGAGGAAAGACTCAGGAATATGGAGGAGGAGATGAAGAGGATTAAAAATATTGTGCACAATCAAGAAAAAATTATTCATAGTTTTGATGCTTAGGTAGGTCGAAGACTCGCCATGCTAGATGCAGACATCACAAAGACCAAAAACGTTTTCACTAAGGCAGTGGACCAGGTTAGGCATACACATAAATATCCAAAGGAGTTTGAAACACAAGTCCTCAAGCTAGAAACCCAAATGGTAGAACTGACCCTGAATTGGCACCTCGAGAGTGATCCACCCCAGAAGGAGGTTCCAAGGAATTTTGGCCTGTAAAGATGCAGCCAAGCAAGATCTCCTTGAATAACTTTGTGATGTAGGCATTTTGTATAGAAGCCTCCACATACAGCGAATTTAAAGCTTTAGTTGGATTGTAAGAATTAGAAATCTGTAATCATAAAGGTCAGTTAGAGCCTCCTGAAAACGATTTTGTTGTAATAGATTCAGTGACTCTGTCACTGCCTATTAAAATAAATCTCCATTAATCGTTTTCGTTAAAAAAAAAACATTGTAAAGCACAGGGCGTTTATATACACATTGCATCGGTCCCATGAATTCAAATAATAATAAAAATAATTATCCAATATCGATGCTCCAAAAATTTAAAACACACAAGTGTGTCATAAACATATCCACATTGATGCATTAAAGTAATAAACACACCAAAGTTTTGAAAAAAATTATAAAAAAAAAGCGACTTTGTTTTTTTACAATTGAAAAATGAGCGGCAATTTAAAATCTAATTTCATAAAGTCATTTAAAGAGTAAAAACCTATTTACTGTTTCATTATTTTACCAAAATTTACAATGGAAATATTTGCAAGAGAGCCATACCGGAGAGCATTGTGGAGCAACATAATACTTTATAACAACATGATTTGTTCAGAAGATCAGAATTTGAACGTAACTATGGTGATTCATTTAAAACAATTTTCATAAATTCTTTCATGGGTATTAATCTATTCAGTGTTTTATTATTTTGCCAAAATTTACAGGGTACATATTTGCAAGAGAGACATACAGGGGAGCATTGTGGAGCAGTTGATCAATACTTTTGAAAACAGAGTTATTCAGAAGATCAGAATTGGAAGGGTGTGGTAATTCATTCAAAACAATTTTGGAGCAACAAAATTATTTAGAAAATCAGAAATCGAAGGGTTTTGTGATTCAGAAGAAAAATAAAAATAAAAATAAAATCCTATACTTACCTTAAACCCTTGTTTCTTCTTGTTTGTGACTGCAAAACTTAAACTTACGGTTCAAATCCCTCTATCACTTCATAATTATAGCTTTTCATTTTAGGTTTTTAGATTTAATGGGTTTATGTTTCCATATAAAAAGCGTTTGACATGTGATGCATCAGATCCAAATCATCTCATCCCTGTCACATTTTTTTTAAAAATAGTTTCGGATAATCGGTGCGTCTTATGTAATATAAGGCACCGATGCGCTTACAGATACAAATGCACCAACTATGCCGCAAATAATTAAAAAAAATATGTTCCTGGATGTGTAAATTTATTTGTTTATGGTATTTTTTGTTTTCATTTTTTTCAATTGGAGCGGTGTTGTTAACGATACTTATCGCACCGTTGTAATTTAATGTTTTTTTTTTTTAATTTATCAGTGCATTTTTAACATTAAACGCATCAGTGTTGTTAACGATATATTGTGCACCGCTCTAATTTATTGTTCTTTTAAATCTTTTTTGTAACGGTGTGTTTGATAACATGTAACGCATTGGTGCTTTAATATTAATACAACGCATGAGGATACTTTTGTAATGAATGGTATAGGTTGTATATTGATAATAAAAAAATGTATGAGAATAGTTCAAGTAACAAAAATTCTGATGGATACAAAGATAGCACATCCAGGAAAGAAAAAAAAGGCAAGTTCCTTGTAAATTCTATACACAATTAATATGTTAAAAAGGCGAGTTATTTGTAAATTCTATAAAAAAAAATAATATGTTTGAACTATATATAAGTTTAACTAATATGTATTGGTTAGTGTGTGTCCTACAAAGCCATAAAATGAGGAAGATCAATAATATTCTTTGTGATCTAAGTGTAGAAGAGCGTAAAAGCTTGATGGAAAAATTGCAAAAGGATGAACCAGGTGAATGAAAAAATTCTATTCAATATGAGTTTTTTTTTTTTTTCCATTAATTTTTTACTTAAAAATACTAGATAACATGTTCAAAACAATCTATCAATTCACATATTTTTAATGTTCTACAGCTGGGACCAACAACGAAGGAACGAAATGTCTTCCTAAGAAAACAAAAATTATAGAGGATGTAAATTATGATGAATTGGTCCTTAGCTCATCTGGAGTGGTGTTGGAAGTTAATGAACGGGGGAAAAACTTTTACAAAACTATGAGGGATATAGTGGAACGAAAGTATAGATGTAATTTCCACTTACAATACAGAAATCAATCCAATGATTCGAAGAACCAGGTTATATCTAAACTACAGGAAGTGTTTCGAGAGCAATGGTCAATGAGACATGTCAGACTTGCAATAGAAAAAACATACAACAACAAAAAAGAATCATTCAAAAACCAATATTCCTAAAAATTATTTTCTAGAATATGTATATTTTACTACAAATCATTCATAGTTTATTAATATATATCTTGTTATATTTAGTTTTCATATATCAATATAAAAATATTTAATTGTCATGTTACTTTTTTTCAAGAATATTATGAAAATCCAAAAGGATCAATAAGTTGATATCTGAAATATGTCAGTAGGAATTTCGAAAAAAGTGTACAAGGAGATGGTAAAAGAAATGGACATAATTGCATCGCAGGAGGAGCCATCTCAACAACAACGTGCTTCAAATGTATGAAATCATTGAATTTTTCTATTAGCTACATATAAATAAATAATTTAGCATTAATTATTAATTTTCAAGTATTTTCTTGCAGAAAATAAAACAAAATGGAACTCATTCAACACATAAAACAGGATGACAAGGAATAAAAGGGTTTATAGCAAAGTTTGTGAGTAATTGTTGTTTCCTTATAACATTAACTTAAGATTTCATTTTTGTATATGTTAAGTTGTTTTACAACAACCATCCTTGAATGTCTTCAAACATGTGCTAACATAAAAAGAAGATTCATCGAAAGAATTGATTGACATTGGGCTAAGTAAGGGTTGTGAGTATGTGTTGGCATATCAAAAATTAATTGTGGAATTCGTAAGTATCTATGTTGTTTTAGTTCTCTCATTTTATAATTAATGTAACAAAAAATTTATTTTATATTAAATCTATAATTTATTATGGGGTATATTAAAACTGCAGGAAACAAAGTATGGAAATGTGCCAACATAAGAGTTGTTGACAGAAGGCATGAGAATTGATTTTGAAAAAATGTGTATCATTCAGGACTCGATTCTTGCTATGGTATGTCGCTTTTCAATTTACATTCATATATATTATTTATTTCAATTTTCATTATTCTCACCAATGCAAATACACTCATTACACTTTCTTTTTATTTTTGTAGATGGAATCATTTGAATAAGAGGGAAATAATCGATCCAATCAACAAAACATTCGACCAAATAACCCAAGTCATTGAAGTAGCTAGAGCACGTCTGACAACAGTTCCAACGAACAATGATGATCAATATATTTGGATATCAATACAAGTTGTTGTATTTTTTGAAATAATTCTCTGTGAAAATCAGACATTTTGTTCAATGTAATGGACATAGTACTGTCCCAATTGAAAGACAATGGGTTACCAATAATGGTCTCATTTTATATGACAAAGAGCCTCTTATTCATATATAATAAAATATGTTTTGTCTTATTCTTTTGTGTTGTCCAATGTTCTTGTGAAATGTTGCATCGTTGAATAAATATATGGATGATTAAATATTATAACGAAGAGATGTGAACAATGATGATATAACAAGATAATTCAAACATCATATCCAAATGCACTAATCAAAATTTAATTTATATGAATACTATTATAAGATATATGTCAATTTTTTGATAAACAATGGAATTAAAAATAACAATAATTGTGCATTGTCATAGGTTGATGCTTCTGAAAAGCGAAAATGACAATCGATGCATTCAATGATCAAAAGCATTGGTGCCTTTAATTATAACACGCATCGGTGTTGTAACATAATACACACGGGTGCTGACATAAATTGAAAAAGCGCCGATATTAATAATATTTTAACCAAAAATTATAATAATAATATAGTTTATCAATGCGTTCAATTTATAAGCTCACCGGTGCTTCTCTTTCACGAGTCTGCATCGGAGCCTTCTCAACAAGATGCACCAGTCATGTTTGTTTTTTAATGCACCGGTGCATGTCATCATTGATTTTCCTCATGCTTTATTCCTATTAAGGCACTGATATGTTTATGTTTATAAGAGCATCGGTGCCCCATATTTCTTGGACAGCCCTGGTGCTTTGGTTGACATGTGAGCACCGGGGATTTAAGTTCAAGAACGCACTGGCGCTCAGTATCATAGATTCGATTGGTGTGTTGTTGTTATTAAAGCACTGGGTTTCAGTTTGTATAAACGCATCGGGGCTCCAATATTTAAGGACTCGCCCGGTGCCTATTGTGCAATGGAGGCACCGATGCGTTAATGTTTTAAGTGCACCGATGTGTATGGCCTGTGAAATGCACTACATAGGAAAAAATCGGCTACAACCTCCGCCCGCCCAAATTTGTTTAGTTATAATGAAATTCCATTATAATCTCCACAAAACCATCTACTACCAAAAACAGATGTTTTCGCAGAGGTTTTTTTAACAATTTATGTCAATTTTTTAACACTAAAATCCTTTGCTATAACCTCTGATAGAGGGTCTTTTCCTTTTAGTGCAGTGAACTAGGGGAAGCTCACAAGGGAAAAGATGGAGATGACTATTGTTGGTCACGAAAGAGGTTTAGATAAAATCCATAGCAAGAGGAGAGAGGATGCCAAAGCAGTTGACAGAAATATGAACCAAGAGGAGTTTGACAGAGAATTTACTGAGGTTAAGGAAAGACTCGATATAATTTTGAAGCTACTACAGGAAAAAAACGAATACCATAGATGGGGTTGAAATGTGAACAATAAGATTAAGTGGCCTATTGTGCACTTCTCTATGAAGAAATTGATGCACAGGTTGAATGCTTCATTGAAGGAAGAGAAACTCAGAGTAGGAGAGTTTAGAAAGAGAACAATGATGGAAGAAGGAGTTCACTTTTGTGAACTAGAGCAAGGATCATTCCTTGGAGAGGATGATGATGGAGATGTTGAAGGGAGACCTGTTGAGACTCTCATGAATTGTCAAGAAAGTTCAGAACATCATGTGGGGATGATGTCAGAATCATCAAATGAGACTATGGAATCTTATGTTTTAAAACTAATGATTTGTGTGTGTTTACAAGTTGTGCAAAGGATGAAGCTGGACAGTCATCTAGAACTATCATAAAGATTGTTGAAGGGAGGGATATGTTTAATAACGACATAGAACATAATCAAAATTATGTTATGAAGAAAGAAGAGATGTTGTTATTGTTGGATCATGTTGTCATTGATGCTAAGGATTGATGTCAAGTGATTGATTGATTGATGTCAAGTGATTGATTGATCTCAATTCATTGATTGATGTCAAGTGATTGATTGATCTCAATTGATTGATTGATGCCAAAGGATTGATTGATTGATTGATTGATTGATGTAGTGTCCTTGATGTGAATGGATAGATGACAAGTGTAATCATAGTCATTGATATGATCCATAGTTGGGTTGATGTAAAGATGAGTCATTATTGTCTTATCATGGTTGATAAGGTGCACAAATGGATGAACTTCTAAGTGGTCCCCTTATGGTGAAATCCCTCTCGAGAAGACGCTTTACGTTTAAGTTATCCTAGAAGTATGGTTGGAGAACCCATCCTTGTATGTGTAATAATGAGATGAATATCAATCAAGTTGTTGGTGAAACTATCCTAGATGGATAGTGCTTGTCATGCCATTTCCGATGGTATGTGGAATGTCACATAACTCCTCATAGTTTGAGAGTTATGGCCCTATGAAGATGAAGGACCCTCATATGTTGGCTTGAAGCCCCAAGAGGTCAAAGAAGTCAAAGTGCTTGAAAAGAAGAAATCATTATTTAAATAATAAAATGAAGTGACAAAGTCAAATTATTTAAATAATAAAGTGAAGTGACAAAATCAAAGAAGATTATTTAAATGATAAAGTGAGGTGACAAAGTCAAGAAGAAATATTTAAATGATAAAGTAATGGAGAAATTTCTATTTATGGAAAGTGGTTAACCCTAAAAAGAGGAAAATAGGTTAATTAACCTAGATGTGGGTTAAGTGACCTAGAAGTGACCTAGAAGATAGCTACTTGGAGAGTATAAATAAGAGGCAAGGGTCTCTTGTGAAATGTACCTCTTGTGTATATTTTGTGAGATCTTGTGTACATCCTTGAGCACGTATTGAAGATCTATTCTAAGAGGGAGACCGTCTGGAGGATCTCATGGATGCATCAAACTTTTGGCAAGTCTGAGATCATGACGACAAAAGTCTCGGAAGCTCAGAAACCCTAGTTTCTGAGGTTTACACGGGTTGCAGTGAGCTAGGGCACGTACATACGCGGGTTGTATGAGGGCAGGGCACGTACAGTGAGTGAAGTCATGATCACTTGTGATTGAGCTGATGGCAAGCTCTTGGATACTAAAGCAGGTTACAGATATGCATTCTATGGGCTCAGATCTACCATAGAAACTCTAGTATGGTTACATTGTTGTCTTGATGGATACTCTTGCTTGTTGTGTAGTGAATGCTTAAGGAATTCTTGGTATGGCTATTGTGATGTGGTTTGTGTTGGTTGATGGAGTGAGAAGCACTCTTATGATTCAGTACTGATATGATTGTTATAGTATATTGGTTGTTTGTACATGATGAGTAGCATCCATATTGTATGATTGAGGAGCATGAGTTTGTTGTAGAAGAACATAGATGTGTTGAGATCGGTTATGGTTCAGATTATACAGTGACAAGATCAGAAGTGAATGTGACAGAAGAGAAAGAGTTTGAAGGGCCAGAAAGATGAAGTTTCAAAAACCCTAGTTTCTGAAAGCATATGCAGCCTGTATGAGCCAGAGTGCCTACATACGCAGACTGCACTACTGGTAGGGCCCGTACATACGTGTGTTGAACAACCAACAGGTCGTGTACCTATTGACAGATTGACATCTATTGAGGATTGTTACCTCATCTCCGTTGGTGTTGAGTGTGTAAGTTGAGTCTTGCATTATAGAGCTTGTGCTCTTGTATATTTGTACTCTATTCAGTTGTTATTGATAACCCAAGGATTGAAGTCCGTAATAAAAATAAAATTGAACAAACATCTTGTGTTCCTTGTGTTCCTAGTGGTGATGATTTGTTGATGATATATTGTTAATATGTGTTGTTGATGTATAATTACATTTGACTAGTTATGAATGACGGTAATAAGTAATGAGTAAATGGTGATAGCTAACTAATAAGTTTGTGAAGGGGAAGTTTTGGGAAAAATATCCCTACACTGTTCACCCCCCCCCCCTCTCAGTGTATTCGGTGTGTCCAACAATTGGTATCAGAGTGGGCCTTCACTATAAGCCTTAACAAGCTTGAAGGAGATCCATAGACACACAAATGGATAATGAAGTTCTAATCCTTGAGGAGGAAAAACTATTCTACTTGGAGAATAGAGATGAGAGTGCATCTAAAGGAAATGGGAGCAGGTATTTGGAAGGCAGCCATTGGTGGATCAGTTTCTTTGAAGAACAAGTCAAAGTTTGCAGCTCAAAGGGAAGGTAAAAAGAATGATGCATTGGCTCTCAAGGACATTCTTAGTGGACTCTCAAGCCATATCAAAGAGAGCATGGGACAATGCACTTCCGCCAAGGATCTATGGCTAAAGCTAGAAGATACATATCAAAGCAAAAAGGAAGACCTTGAAGACAACTCCATCAAGAAGAATGAAGGTAAAGAATCTCCAAAAACTCTTGATTGCATTATTTTTAAATGTGATGTTGGAAAAATGGAATATCTTGAAGACATTTCAAATGAAGGCAAAGAATTATGTGATGATGTTGGAAAAAAGGAAAATCTTGAAGACATCTCAAATGAAGGCAAAGAATCATGTGATGATGTTGACAAAGAGGAAGATCTTGAAGACATTTCAAATGAAGATAAAGAATCTCCACAAACCCTTGATTGCAATAATTCAAAGTGTGATGATGTTGAATTTTTCTCTACTAGTGAAGAAGAAAATCTAGAAGTAGTTTGGATAAAATCAATTGATTGTTATCCCATGGAATAAGTAGAAGAAAAACTATTGGTGCTTAAAGAGAAAATTGAAAGAAGTTTATATGAATATAACAATGACCACTATTATATAGACTATAGCTATCTTTCGGATAACACTAAAAAGTTTCTTAAGAAAACTCAAAACCACATCTTGAAGTTAAAGGAAATGATCAAAGAATAAGAAGAGAGTAATAAGACTCAATTAGATGGAAAGGAAGAAGAGATCACAATACTAGAGAATGAAAAAGAAGATAAGAAGGTAGATGATGAGATTAGCAAAAGTTTTGAAATTATTTTCCATCTCAAGACCCAAATTGAAAAATCCAAAAGGATAGAGGAACTATTGAGGGATCAAATAAATGAAAAAGAAGAATCATGTCATAAGTTAGAAGTTGAAATTGTTGATCTTAGAAAGAAAGTAGAAAATTCAAACAAATTCTTGAATAGCTCAAAAATCTTGAATGAGATCTTGGAAAAGTCAAAGATCACCAAATGATAAATCAAGTCTTGGATACAAGGGAGAAGCTACATATGTTGAAGCAAGCACCTCAAAGAAGCATGAGGTAAGTCCCTCACTCTCAAAGGATGAAGACAATGTTGAAAATCAACCATCTACACAAGGCAAAGAAAAATTCAAAAGAACAAAGCAAGGAAGACATCAATAATCCATCCTTACACCTCAGAGAAGATGGACACCAAAGAAAAGGTTTGAAAGTGTTTTTCATGGTCAATGTCATTCATGTAATGAATATGGTCACAAAGCTTTGGAATGCAGATCTTATGCAAAGAAAAATAGTGGAAGATTTCATAACACCATAAGATGTTGGAGATGTGATCAAGTAGGACGCATTGTTGTTCATTGTAACAGCATGAGATGCTACAACTGTAGTGGATTTGGCCACAAATCCCAAGATTGTTTGAATACAAGAAGAAATTCCATGATGAGGACTTCATATAGTATGACTAGAATAAGGAATGAAGTAAGGAAGGGAGACATCTTTGAGAAAATGGAAGCTCAAAGCTCAAGTTCTGAGAAGAAGGGATACCTTTAGAAGTGGGTGAAGAAGACTGAACAACCAAAGGAGAATGGAAGCCTTAAGGGAGGTTCAAGTGTGACATCTATAGAAGCATACGTGGGTGACAATGGTATCAGTCATGTACATACACAGGCTGACATTGAATAGGTCGCGTACATACGCGATTTGTCTGTGCAGCAGGTCGCGTATATGTGGTAAAGCCTAGGGAAAAAGGGCTATGCACATGGGTTACAACTTGATGTGATTGTATAACTCTGTGATGCAGGGTCTGACATAGTTTGTTGCAGTTTCTGACATTGTTTGTTGCAGGTTTTCATGTTCACATATTGGATTATGTAATGTGATGATATAAAATGAAAAGTTATCTTGGATGGGTGGCACTAACCCATGAGTATGGTTTGAGGCATTTACTATTGAAGAACAATGTTGGTTATGACAGTGAAGTTATGGCACTTTGGTTATGTGATATATCTTGATAATGATAGCTAGAGATGTCATTGATCTTTTGAAGCATACTACTAGTACATGTATTAATGGATGCCTAGTATTTGTTGTAGTGAATGGAGGATTGAGGCTGATCTGTTGGAGTACATGGTTGGTACATATTTGAGTCTCATTGATATATATTATGATGTATTAGTGGAAGCATATTTGTTGGATAACTTTGTGCATGCATTTGGCATATGAATGGGCTACATATTGGGACATGTAGTTGGTTAGTTGATGTTAGGTTCATTGTTGATCATGTTGTACAACATTGAGGAGTCATAGCTTGATTTATAGTTGATGCATTATTGGTACACTTATATTACATTGATAAAGGCACCTACTAGAAGGTTTATAGGCACATTTTTTGTGTGGATTTGGTATACATGGATGAGGATTCATCTTGTTGTGATACTTGCTTGGTACAAGTGGTGATGCATGTTGACATACATGTTTGGTACACTCATATATGGTATATGCCTGGATGATAGTACTTGGCTAAAAATATACCATTGGTATTACTGGTTTAGCATCTTGGTAGATGCATATGGTTGGCATGTTGGTAGAGGCATATGATTGATGTATTCCATTAATGATATCTTATGGAACATTGTATGGTGTTGATGTACATGGGTGTTGTGCATGGTGGGCACACATTTTGGCACATGATGTATTTTTTCATTCATTGACATATCTTTTGCTTCAGGATGTTTTGTATGGCATGAGTTTGATGCATGGATAGGTCCAAGCATCATCATAGAAAGTGTGATTGTTCTATAATACAGTTGAGTAGTAGCATTTGCAGTAGAAGCATATTGCAGTGATAAGCATATTGTTCACATTGCAGAGAAGATAGTGGGAGACATACCCATAGGGGGAGTCTTTCTTCTTCCCATGATTCTAGGAGGAGATACTTATCAGATGCATAATAGGAAAGATCCCTAAATTTGAAGAAAGAGCACAAAAGCATAATTCCAGGGGGGGCGATGGTCACAGGGGGATTATGAGTAATATATCTTCATCATTACATCAGAGTGATATCCCTTGTTCAAAAGGGGAGAGATTATTCATAGGAAGATCAAAGGCATTCAGACAGGGGGATAGATAGCCACAGGGGGAGAAGCCCCAAGGGGAGAATGACCCTTTGCCATTGATGTCAAAGAGGGAGAGATAGTCACATTGATGTGATTGATGATTATTGATGTGGAGAGATAGTCACATTGATATATGACTGTTGTTGTAGAGCATGCCTTGTCTACATGTTGACATCAAAGATTGGTGTTGGCATCAATGTTGGTATCGCCATCAATGCCAAAGGGGGAGATTGTTGGATCATGTTGTCATTGATGCCAAAGATTGATGTCAAGTGACTGATTGATGTCAAGTGATTGATTGATGCCAAAGGATTGATTGATTGATTGATGTGAATGGATATATGACAAGTGGAATCATAGGCATTGATATGATGCATAGTTGGGTTTATGTAAAGATGTGTCATTATTGTCTTATCATGGTTGATAAGGTGCACAAATGCATGAACTCCTAAGTGGTCCCCTTATGGTGAAAGCCCTCATGGGAAGACTCTTTACGGTTAAGTTATCCTAGAAGTATGGTTGGATAACCCATCTTTATATGTGGAATAATGAGATGAATATCAGTGAAGTTGTTGGTGAACTTATCCTAGATGGATAGTGCTTGTCATGCCATTTCCGATGGTATGTGGAATGTCACATAACTCCTCATAGTTTGAGAGTTATGGCCCTATGAAGATGAAGGACCCTCATATGTTGGCTTGAAGCCCCAAAAGGTCAAAGAAGTCAAAGTGCTTGAAAAGAAGAAATCATTATTTAAATAGTAAAGTGAAGTGACAAAGTCAAGGAGGATTATTTAAATAATAAAGTGAAGTGACAAAATCAAAGAAGATTATTTAAATGATAAAGTGAGGTGACAAAGTCAAGAAAAAATATTTAAATGATAAAGTAATGGAGAACTTTCTATTTATCGAAAGTGGTTAACCCTAAAAAGAGGAAAATAGGTTAATTAACCTAGATGTGGGTTAAGTGAACTAGAAGTGACCTAGAAGATAGCTACTTGGAGAGTATAAATAAGAGGCAAGGGTCTCTTGTGAAATGTACCTCTTGTGTACCTTTTGTGAGATCTCTTGTACATCCTTGAGCATGTATTGAAGATCTATTCTGAGAGGGAGATCGTCTGGAGGATCTCATGGATGCATCAAAGTTTCGACAAGTCTGAGATCATGACGGAAAAAGTCTCAGAAGATCAGAAACCCTAGTTTCTGAGGCATACGCAGGCTGTAGTGAGCTAGGGCGTGTACATACACAGGTTGTATTAGGACAGGGCGTGTATAGTGAGTGAAGTCATGAAGACTTGTGATTGAGCTGATGACAGTCTCTTAGAGACTGAATCAGGTTTCAGATCTACATTCTAAGGGCTCAGATCTGCCATAGAAACTCTGGTATGGTTACATTGTTGTCTTGATGGATACTCTTGCTTGTTGTGTAGTGAATGCTTAAGGCATTCTTGGTATGGTTGTTGTGATATGGTTTGTGTTGGTTGATGGAGTGAGAAGCACTCTTATGATTCTGTACTAATATGATTGTTATAGTATATTGGTTGTTTGTTCATGATGAGTAGCATCCATATTGTATGGTTGAGGAGCATGAGTTTGTTTTAGAAGAACATAGATGTGTTGAGATCTGTTATGGTTCAGATTATATAGTGACAAGATCAGAAGTGGATGTGACAGAAGAGAAAGAGTTTGAAGGGCCAGAAAGATGAATTTTCAGAAACCCTAGTTTCTGAAAGCATACGCAGGCTGTAGTGAGCCAGAGCGCGTACATACGCGGGCTGCACTACTGGTAGGGTGCGTACATACGTGTGCTGAACAACCGACAGGTCGTGTACCTGTTGATAGATTAACATATGTTGAGGATTGTTGCCTCATCTCAGTTGGTGTTGAGTGTGTAAGCTAAGTATTGCATTATAGAGTTGGTGCTCTTGTAGAGTTGTACTCTATTCAATTGTTGTTGATAACCCAAGGATTGAAGTCCATAATAAAAACAAAATTGTACATGCATCTTGTGTTCCTTGTGTTCCTAGTGGTGATGATTTGTTGATGATATATTGTTGATATATGTTGCCGATGTATAATTACATTTGACTGGTTATGAATGACAGTAATAAGTAATGAGTAAATGGTGATAACTAAATAAGAAGCTTGTGAAAAGGAAGTTTTGGGAAAAAGAGCCCTACATTGTTCACCCCCCCCCCCTCCTCTCAGTGTAGTCGGTGTGTCCAACAATTGGTATCAGAGAGGACCTTCACTATAAGCCTTAACAAGCTTGAAGGAGATCCATAGACACACAAATGGATGATGAAGTTCTAATCCTTGAGGAGGAAAACTATTCTACTTGGAGAATAGAGATGAGAGTGGATCTAAAGGAAATGGGAGAAGGTATTTGGAAGGCAGCCATTAGTGGATCAGTTTCTTTGAAGAACAAGTCAAAGTTTGTAGCTCAAAGGGAAGGAAAGAAGAATGATGCACTGGCTCTCAAAACCATTCTTAGTGGACTCTCAAGCCCTATCAAAGAGAGCATAGGACAATGCACTTCCGCCAAGGATATATGGCTAAAGCTAGAGGATAGATATCAAAGAAAAAAGGAATACCTTGAAGACAACTCCATCAAGAAGAATGAAGGTAAAGAATCTCCAAAAACTCTTGCTTGCATTATTTCAAAATGTGATGTTGGCAANCAGAGAGGACCTTCACTATAAGCCTTAACAAGCTTGAAGGAGATCCATAGACACACAAATGGATGATGAAGTTCTAATCCTTGAGGAGGAAAACTATTCTACTTGGAGAATAGAGATGAGAGTGGATCTAAAGGAAATGGGAGAAGGTATTTGGAAGGCAGCCATTAATGGATCAGTTTCTTTGAAGAACAAGTCAAAGTTTGTAGCTCAAAGGGAAGGAAAGAAGAATGATGCACTGGCTCTCAAAACCATTCTTAGTGGACTCTCAAGCCCTATCAAAGAGAGCATAGGACAATGCACTTCCGCCAAGGATATATGGCTAAATCTAGAGGATAGATATCAAAGAAAAAAGGAATACCTTGAAGACAACTCCATCAAGAAGAATGAAGGTAAAGAATCTCCAAAAACTCTTGCTTGCATTATTTCAAAATGTGATGTTGGCAAAATGGAAGATCTTGTAGACATTTCAAATGAAGGCAAAGAATCATGTGATGATGTTGGCAAAAAGGAAGTTCTTGAAGACATTTCAAATGAAGGCAAAGAATCATGTGATGATGTTGACAAAGAGGAAGATATTGAAGACATTTCAAATGAAGGTAAAGAATCTCCACAAACCCTTGATTGCAATAATTCAAAGTGTGATGATGTTGAATTTTTATCTACTAGTGAAGAAGAAAATCTAGAAGTAGTTTGGATAAAATCAATTGATTGTTACCCCATGGAAGAAGAAGAAAAAAAACTATTGGAGCTTAAAGAGAAAATTGAAAGAAATCTATATGAATATAGCAATGACCACTATTATATAGACTATAGTTATCTTTCAGATAACACTAAAATTTTTCTTAAGAAGAGTCAAAAGCACATCTTGAAGTTAAAGGAAATGCTCAAAGAACAAGAAGAGAGTAATAAGACTCAATTAGATGGAAAAGAAGAAGAGATCACAAGACTAGAGAACGAAAAAGAAGATAAGAAGGTAGATGATGAGATTAGCAAAAGTTTTGAAATTATTGTCCATCTCGAGACCCAAATTGAAGAAGCCAAAAGGGTAGAGGAACTATTGAGGGATCAAATAAATAAAAAAGAAGAATCATGTCATAAGTTAGAAGCTGAAATTGTTGATCTTAGAAAGCAAGTAGAAAAGTCAAACAAATTCTTGAATAGCTCAAAAATCTTGAATGAGATCTTGGAAAGTCAAAGATCACCAAATGATAAATCAGGTCTTGGATACAAGGGAGAAGCTACATATGTTGAAGAAAGCACCTCAAAGAAGCATGAGGTCAGTCCCTCACTCTCAAAGGATGAAGACAATGTTGAAAATCAACCATCTACACAAGGCAAAGAAAATTTCAAAAGAACAAAGCAAGGAAGACATCAAGAAGCCATCCTTACACCTCAGAGAAGATGGACACCAAAGCAAAGGTTTAAAAGTGTTTTTCATGGTCAATGTCATTCATGTAATGAATATGGTAACAAAGCTAAGGAATGCAGATCTTATGCAAGGAGAAATAGTGGAAGATTTCATAACACTATAAGGTGTTGGAGATGTGATCAAGTAGGACACATTGATGTTCATTGTCATAGCATGCGATGCTACAGCTGTAGTGGATTTGGCCACAAATCCCAGGATTGTTGGAATAAAAGAAGAAATTACATGATGAGGAATTCATATAGTATGACTAGAAGAAGGAATGAAGTAAGGAAGGGAGACATATTTGCGAAAATGGAAGCTCAGAGATCAAGTTATGAGAAGCAGGGATACCTTCAGAAGTGGGTGAAGAAGACTGAACAACCAGAGCGGAATGGAAGCTTTAAGGGAGGCTCAAGTGTGACATCTACAGAAGCATACGCAGGTGACAGTGGTAACAGTCATGTACATACACAGGCTGACCTTGAATAGTTCATGTACATACGTGATTTGTCTGTGCAGCAGGCCGCGTATATGTGGTAAAGCCTAGGGGAAAAGGGTTATGCACATGGGTTGCAACTTGATGTGATTGTATAACTCTGTGATGCAAGGTCTGACATAGTTTGTTGCAGGTTCTGACATTGTTTGCTGCAGGTTTTCATGTCTACATATTGGATTATGTAATGTGATGATATAAAATGAAAGGTTATATTGGATGGGTGGCACTAACCCATGAGTATAATTTGAGGCATTTACTGTTGAAGAACAATGTGGGTTATGAAAGTGAAGTTATGGCACCTTGGTTATGTGATATATCTTGATAATGATAGCTAGAGATGTCATTGATCTTTTGAAGCATACTACTAGTACATGTATTATTGGATGCCTAGTATTTGTTGTAGTGAATGGAGGATTGAGGTTGATCTGTTGGAGTACATGGCTGAGACATATTTGAGTCTCATTCATATATCTTATGATGTATTAGTAGAAGCATATTTGTTAGATAACTTTATGCATGCATTTGGCATATGGATGGGCTACATATTGGGACATGTAGTTGGTGAGTTGATGTTAGGTGCATTGTTGATCTTGTTTTACAACATTGAGGAGTCATAGCTTAATCTATAGTTGATGCATGATTGGTACACTTCTAGTACATTGATAGAGGCACCTACTAGCAGGTTGATAGGCACATGTTTTGTGTGGATTTGGTATACATGGATGAGGAATTATCTTGTTGTGATACTTGCTTGGTACAAGTGGTGATGCATGTTGACATACATGTTTGTTACACCCATAGATGGTATATGCTTGGATGATAGTACTTGGCTAAAAATATACCATCGATATTACTTGTTTATCATGTTGGTAGATGCACATGGTTGGCATGTTGGTAGAGGCATATGATTGATGCATTCCATTGATGATATGTTATGGCACATTATATGGTGTTGATGTACATGGTTGATGTACATGGGTGTTGTGCATGGTGGTCACACATTTTAGCACATGATGTATTTGTTCATTCATTGACATATCTTTTGCTTCGGGATGTTTTGTATGGCATGAGTTTGATGCATGGACAGATCCAAGGATTGTCATAGAAAGTGTGATGGTTCTATAATCTAGTTGAGCAGTAGCATTTGCAGTAGAAGCATATTGTAGTGATAAGAATATTGTTCACATTGCATAGAAGATAGGGGGAGACATGCCCATAGGGGGAGTCATTCTTCTTCCCATGATTCTAGGAGGATATACTTATCATAAGCATAATAGGAAAGAGCCCTATATTTGAAGAAAGAGCACAGAAGCATAATTCCAGGGGGAGCGATGGTCACAGGGGGAGTATGAGCAATATATCTTCAGCATTACATTAGAGTGATATCCCTTGTTCAAAAGGGGAGAGATTATTCATAGGAAGATCAAAGGCATTCAGACAGGGGGATATACAGTCACAGGGGGAGCAACCCATAGGGGAGAATGACCCTTTTCCATTGATGTCAAAGGGGGAGAGATAGTCACATTGATGTGATTGATGATTATTGATGTGGAGAGATAGTCACATTGATGTGATTGATGATTATTGATGTGGAGAGATAGTCACATTGATATATCACTGTTGATGTAGAGCATGCCTTGTCTACATGTTGACATCAATGTTGGTATCGCCATCAATGCCAAAGGGGGATATTGTTGGATCATGTTGTCATTGATGCCAAAGATTGATGTCAATTGATTCATTGATTGATGTCAAGTGGTTGATTGATTCCAAAGGATTGATTGATTGATTGATTGATTGATGTAGTGTCCTTGATGTGAATGGATAGATGACAAGTGGAATCATAGTCATTGATATGATGCATAGTTGGGTTGATGTAAAGATGAGTCATTATTGTCTTATCATGGTTGATAAGGTGCACAAATGGATGAACTCCTAAGTGGTCCCCTTATGGTGAAAGCCCTCGCGGGAAGACGCTTTACGGTTAAGTTATCCTAGAAGTATGGTGTGAGAACCCATCCTTATATGTGGAATAATGAGATGAATATCAGTCAAGTTGTTGGTGAAACTATCCTAGATGGATAGTGCTTGTCATGTCATTTCCGGTTGTATGTGGAATGTCACATAACTCCTCATAGTTTAAGAGTTATGGCCCTACGAAGATGAAGGACCCTCATATGTTGGCTTGAAGCCCCAATAGGTCAAAGAAGTCAAAGTGTTTGAAAAGAAGAAATTGTTATTTAAATAATAAAATGAAGTGACAAAGTCAAGGAGGATTATTTAAATAATAAAGTGAAGTGACAAAATCAAAGAAGATTATTTAAATGATAAAGTGAGGTGACAAAGTCAAGAAGAAATATTTAAATGATAAAGTAATGGAGAACTTTATATTTATGGAAAGTGGTTAACCCTAAAAAGAGGAAAATAGGTTAATTAACCTAGAAGTGGGTTAAGTGACCTAGAAGTGACCTAGAAGATAGCTACTTGGAATGTATAAATAAGAGGCAAGGGTCTCTTGTGAAATGTACCTCTTGTGTATCTTTTGTGAGATCTCTTGTACATCCTTGAGCATGTATTGAAGATCTATTCTGAGAGGGAGATTTTCTGGAGAACCTCATGGACACATCAAAGTTTCGGCAAGTCTGAGATCATGAAGACAAAAGTCTCGGAATCTCAGAAACACTAGTTTTTGAGGTATATGCGGGTTGGAGTGAGCTAGGGCGTGTACATACCCGGGTTGTATGAAGACAGGGCGCGTACAGTGAGTGAAGTCGTGAAGACTTGTGATTGAGCTTATGACAGGCGCTAACTGAAGCAGGTTCCAGATCTTCATTCTATGGGCTCAGATCTGCCATAGAAACTCTGGTATGGTTACATTGTTGTCTTGATGGATACTCTTGCTTGTTGTGTAGTGAATGGTTAAGGCATTCTTGGTATGGTTGTTGTGATGTGGTTTGTGTTGGTATATGGAGTGAGCATCACTCTTATGATTCAGTATTGATATGATTCCTATAGTATACTAGTTGTTTGTACATGATGAGTAGCATCCTTATTGTATGGTTGAGGAGCATGAGTTTGTTGTAGAAGAACATAGATGTGTTGAGATCGGTTATGGTTCAGATTATACAATGTCAAGATCAGAAGTGGATGTGACAGAAGAGAAAGAGTCTAAAGGGTCAAAAATATGAAGTTAAAGAGTCTAAAGGGCCAGAAAGATGAAGTTTCAGAAACCCTAGTTTCTGAAAGCATACGCAGGTTGTAGTGAGCCAGAGCGCGTACATACGCGGGTTGCACTACTGGTAGGGCGCATACATATGCAAGTTGAACTACCGACAGGTCGCGTACCTATTGATAGATTGACATCTGTTGAGGATTGTTGCCTCATCTCAGTTGGTGCTGAGTGTGTAAGTTGAGTCTTGCATTATAGAGCTAGTGCTCTTGTAGAGTTGTACTATATTCAGTTGTTGATGATAGCCCAAGGATTGAAGTCCATAATAAAAGGAAAATTGTACATACATCTTTGGTTTCTAGTGGTGATGATTTGTTGATGATATATTGTTGATGTATAATTACATTTGACTGGTTATGAATGACAGTAATAAGTAATGAGTAAATGGTGATAGTTAACTAAGAAGTTTTTGAAGGGGAAGTTTTTTGAAAAAGATCCCTACACTGTTCNCCCCGCTCAGTGTAGTCAGTGTGTCCAACGGTTATCTCATAAAAATAGTCAGGGGGAAGACTATAGACAACTTATAAATGAGAAAGAAGATGATGACAATATTATGAAGTGCTCAAACCAACACAAGGAGATGGTGCCAGATGAGACCCAAGAGTCTCATGGATTTGAAATTAATCATTGGTGTGTGTATGTAGGATATGAAGACAGCCACACAGAAAATGAAGGAATTGAAAAGCAACATTCAAAGATAATGTTGAGAGATTATGGTGAAGAATTAAGGCTACTAGAAGAGGGGTTGATCAATCCAAGGATTGATAAAAACTACATAGTTGTTGCAGGAGAAGAGTCTTCAATGATACATGATATAAAGGAAGGATTCGAGGCATCAAGAGGAGAAGAAGAACTATTAGTTTTTCAAACTGATTGTTTATCTGAGTATGTGGATTCTAGACAACGAGAGGATGCAGATTTGTCTAAAGGAAATCGAAATGATGACAAGAAGAAACTGCAGGTCGCAGTTGCAGACTTTAATGAGTATTCCCATGGACCTAAGGACGTCAAGGAAAACATCAAGGAGCTTATTGTTGCAGCAAGATGGATGTAGGAAAAGGATGAATAAATGGCAGCAAGATACATACACATTATGTCTACATAAGTGCATCAACAAGTTTGCAGCAATACCATGGATCGGCAAAAGGAAGTGTTGGACATTGAAATAGATGCTTTATGGAAGTTGAAGATGAAGAAGTCTATATGAGGATACCATGAAATGAGAAGTGCATTCAGCCACAAACTACAGTTGGTTGAGAGAGAAAATGTCAGCAAGGTAATTGGTAAGTAGCAAAGTCAGATATGGGATACTGGAAAATCTCAGGCGGAAATGAGACAAAAGGGTAGCCAACAGTATGAGCAGCTGCGCAACAAAATTTGGGATCCTGGAAGATGGAAGGTAGTAGTAGAGGACATATGCAACAGAGCATATGGACATGCATCAATAGAGGATCAGAAGAGGACTTTAATTGAAGACACATGATTAGGAGATCATGAAAATTTTAACCTTGGGAGTCTGATGCGAGAGAATTTTTTTCTTCAAAATCTACCTTGTTGAATAGGCCTTGGGGGTCTTTGAGTTTACCAAGGGAGTTGGTTTCCTAACTTGTTATTATTGTAATTTCCTATTTTTTAATGAAATTCTAGAAGGAATGCATAGGATAGGGTTTGTTTAATTGAGTTTGGTTAAATGTAAGTGAATCTGCTTATGATAGTAGATCTTGAGAGTTGTGAGGTCTAGAAGAGATCCTAAAGTGATCTCTTAAATATATTGTGGATCTGAGAGATCCTTGCAAAATTTGTGGAGTCCAAGTAGGATCTGAAACGAATTCAGGTTTCAGCCCTATGTTGTATATTTTGTAATCCTAAGAGCAATCAAAAGGTGTATGTAGAGACATAGTAAGAAAGAGGTAGAGTCTAAGTAGAGAGGCCAAGTGTGGCCAAAAGGCCGAACAAAGGCCAATTAAATGTAAATCAAGCCAAGGAAGGCAAGAAGGCCTAGTGTAATTGTGTAGAAATTCATTTATAGAATCTTTGTCTGTTTATCTAGTGTTTTGTATATCATTGGATGAAGTGTGAGTTATTAAATCCATATGGGATCGTATGTGTGTTAAATTGTTCTCTAACCATTGTTGTACAAATTCATATCGCAATCGATCATCGATCATCGAAGACATCGATGATCCTAATTGAAGACATTTTGGGTTGAGTTGTTTGGAGTTGTGGATGAACAGAGGTAAAATATTTTTCTATGTGCAAGTTAAGCATCGAGGAACAACAAGCGTTGAATAGGGGTCAAGTTAAGTCCTAACCATTGGATCGATATCATAGTAAATTCATCATTCACGTAATTGTATAATCGTGACCATTCGATCCAAATTCAGATCGACGGTTCTCATTATAGCATACTATGGGCATCGGAGGATATAAATCATTTGAGGCTACAAAAGTCTCAATAGTCTGGTGACGGGAACAGATCTGACTGTTAAATCCAAAGGAAGATCTACAAACGATAGTGTATCGAGGTTTATAAGGTGCAAGGAAGTTAAAGGAAAGGTGATCAATCCACGTCCAGAGGAGATCAATAGTTCATATTAGATCTAGTACAAGCCACCAGATCAACGGTTCTCATTATGATGGACTGCAGTCCTTAGAAGTTTTTGGTTGATGAGAATTTTTAAAGGTCTTGATGTCTCGATGTCGAAAAATGTCATGTTGACATAAGAAAATCCATTGAGGGAGTGACACGTGGTCCATACAAAAGATGACACATGTTAAAATCAATTTAGCAAATGGTGCGTGTGAAAGACACGAAATGAAGTGACACATGGCATCCTAATAAACAAATGACAGGTGGCAGGTCCACTTAGGCAATCCCAAAGCGTGTACTAGTAGTTTTACAGCAGGGATGGGAATATTGTGACCATTGATCACTAGCAGGATCAACGATCCATATTATTTCGGATCTCAGACCTCAACGAGTTTCTATTTGTTGGAGAGTATAAAAGTTCTAACGTCTCGAGACTGAGATACATCAAGATGACGTAAAGGCATCCATACAGGAAATGACATGTGGCGAGAGTATTGTGATCGTTAATCATGAAAGGATAAATGGTGATCCATGATCAAGAGGAATAGATCCTAGCATTGATGAGAAAGAGGATATCTACGGCCAAGGTTGAACGTGTATCGGAAAAGTGCTAGGAGTATAACCATAGGGTTTTGGCACATGGTTTTGGAAAATATAAGCACCTAGTCACAACCATTGGTAGTGAGGAGTATTAGTACCAAGGCTTAATTTCTTAATGGAATAAGCACCAAGTCACCAGCATCTAGTCGTGTTGACAAAAGGGCTCAGTGCTAAACTAAATAAAGGCGCTTGGTTTTAAGCGCAGAGTTCTAATAGTTGGTCACGAAGAGGATAAGTGCTCGGGTTTGAGTGCTATAGATAAGCACCAACAGATACTAGTGCGAGAAAAAAGTATTCCAGACTCTGTAACAGAGGATTTTGGGCCCGTATAATGAAATTGAGAGCAACTCAAGCTTGGAGCTACAAGGCAGTTTACTTATAACTCTTCACCTATGGGAACCTCACCTGGTGTGTCTCTATCAAACTCACCAAAGTGAATGCATCTGGCTAGAACCTCTTTAGAAGTCTTGAAGTAAGGGTGCATTTACGTCTTACTGCTTCTCCTCCCCCAAGTTGCAATTGTATCTACAAAACAAAAACTTGTGAAAATAACCTACCTATGATTCTAATCCCTTGTAGCACCTCCCCTACAATAGCGCCAAAAATGTCAAGCAAATTAATTAACTTAATTGTTGATCATTAAATCATCAATCCGGGGGCGTAAGCTTAGACGTACCAACACTTTATGTGCAAGGACTGGRACTAGCATGACTATCTAATCTATGCAAAGATCATGTACTAGCAAATCACAAGAAACTTTTTCATTGGGACACAAAACAAGAAAACACCATGTTGGCGCAGGCTGCAATCTCTCCCTCAAGCAAGTCCTGAGCRTCATGTAATCTCGTTCCCACCTTCAAGTGAAACTATTCTTATGATTGCAAAATCAAATTGGGAATGCAAAGGAAAATTAATCCATTCACACTTTGGCAATTAGAAAAGGATTCATTGAGTCAACAATAAAGAGTTTTAAAGGCTCTGGTTGTGAATCTTGCACCAAACTTAATCTGGTGTTCATCGCAACAAAATAAACACAGTTTTATCATTTAAAATATGATGAGATATAAGATACATGTAATCAAAGCAATTTAATCACTAAGCTAAGAGAAATAAGGGTGTAAGCCTAACTTATCCTATGCTATGTCGGCAACTACTTCAAATCCACACTCTGAAATGCAATAAATGAAATCAAAGGCAAGTAAACCAAACTACAAAGCTGAATACTAGATTGCAAGGTTTATCAAATGCTATTGAGTTATGAATCACAATCTTTCATTGTTTTAAGTGTTTGTGTGATTTTACGTGAGTGGAAAATGAATCCTCAATCTTCACTGGCTTATCCCTGTAGTGGTGCATACAAAAGTTCATTAAACATGCTACGGAAAAGTAAATTACAGAAAATATATATATATATATATATATATATATATATATATATATATATATATATATATATCTAACAAAGTACTATTTATAATCTAATTCTTTCATCTACACAATATGAAACTCAGGCTAAACTCACAATGAACTCAGTGAAATAGGTAATAAATCACACTCATGAAATCATGTGAACTCAAGGAAATTGAATCAAAAGACAAACTCACAAATCAACCTCAAAAGAATGCACACAACTATGACTGAAAGACAATTTATTCTCTTATGACTGTGGATCGATTAAGAACTAATAGAATGAGGTCTTCATAAGGAAATAATTTGCTTTGTATATTATATATGATGGTCAAAATAGAGTATGGGTTTAAAACAGAGATGTAGTGCATATGAGAAGAGGCATTTACAATGAAAATGTGGGTGTTCTACTTTAAAAGGAGATTCTATGAATTCCAATGAGAACTCACATGATTAACTTCAACTTAAAAGAATAGCACATAATGCAAACTAAAAAAATTAAACAATAACGAACATAAATTAAAAAATACAAGTGAGCAACCTATCACCAGGCTTGAGGGGCCCTCCCAATCTAGCGATTGTTGCTCGAAAACGATGATCTACTTAATTGTCACACACACACAGAGAATTGCATAAATTGTTTTATTGCAAATTGAAAATTGGAGATTACAAATGTCTTTCCATGGGTCAAACATAGCTAGCTATCAAATATCCCCCTCCTCTGTCCTTGAAGGTATTATTTATAAAAAAAAAAAAACAATGAGGAAGGATGAAACCAAATCCCACAAACTCGGAATTTTTTTCATTGTTTTGGAAATTCGGCCACACAAGAAATCTAAACAAACCTAGATTATAAAAACCTTTGGATCTCCCAAACCATTTTGGATTTTGGAAAACTTCTCATGCAATTATGAATTTGGATCCTTCTACACAAAACCCATATATTAGTTTTTCGAGATTCAACTTTATTGGCTTAGAATTCGCATGAAAGTTGACTGAGTGGAGATTGTTACTTATTATGGTCTGAATTGTTAATCATGAGCTAGGGGTCCACAAGTGCACCTGGATGCAAGCTAAATATCACTAGAGAATGTCTAAGGCCTTAGTGAAAAAACCCTAATCTTTGATTTCCTTCTAGAACCTTGGAACCATGACGAACACCAATGCAGGTTATTGAATCTCTATGTTGGTTACAGGAAAATATGTACATGCTTAAAACCATCATTAATAAAAAAAAACATTATTTAATTCTCCTAATTTATCAAAAACGATGGGAATCCATTAATAAACCAATAATGTTACTTCATGAACCTTTGAATGACCTTTATGACAAAAAGGATGATGATTATGGAAAAAAGAGTGGTTTTAATGGGTCAAGGAGGGGTTTACTAGCAGTACTAGCAGTGGAAATGGTGTCAATTTGGAGACCCAATAGTAGATAAGGTGGGTGGCCAAGGTCATTGGTTTTTTGGTTGATGATTTCAGACTTGGACAACAAGTTTCCTTGTGGACAATGGGGCAAGCAAGCTTGGTGGTGTGTCAATGAAATGGCATAATGGGGAATCTAGACACGCAAACAGATGACCCTATTCATACTTAGTTGTTGATAAGTGTCAATGGAGTAGCACAAGTTTAGTTGAGCAGGTACAACAAACTCATGAGATGATTGTTGAAGGATGTAGATAAAGTGATGTTAATGAACCTAGATACGTACCAATGGAATGGCACAAATGTGCATTTAGAGAGGTGGAAGATTGTACAAGCATTGGTACAACTAGAGATATGGAGCAGAATCGGTGAGCCTAGTAAAGCATGTGGGCTTGACTTAAATTGTCCATAGTGAAGTGCATCATCATGATTTCGTTGCATGGGTTGAATTATCCATTCAACTTGGATCAAACATGAGGGTGACTAGTGCATGGAACTTGGACAAGTTGGGTTGAGCATGGTTCTATGAGACGATGGTATGTTTAGTTAGATGAGTGGAAGAGCTAGCATATTTTGGTTAAGAGAAGGGAACTGAGCAATGGAATGACTTTGAAAATACAACTGTGTTAGTTTGGTAATGCTTTATGAGGATGGATGAAACATGTGGGGGAGTATGTAAGGGCCTTTCCCTTTGAATGAAGCTTCCAACTGAACAAAAATGCATGTTGTACAAGTTGGCCTAACATAACATACTAACTTTTATACTTTGATATGGTGGAAATAAAAGTAACAAAGTCATTATGGTTTTTCTCACAGATCATATGCTTTGGGGATTTGTTTTAAGATCAAGGAGTGGAACATATCCTTCAGGTTGATCAAGGAAGAGGGGGTGGCTTTAACTGGATTGATAGGGTTATCACCTTGAAGGATCTCCCCCAAGGTGGATAAGTGGGTGGGATCTTCAATATATTGAGGGGTAGAAGGGGAGTACTCAAGAATGGGGCCTACTTGGTCTTGGTCTAGTAAAACAAGAGCTTCATAGTTGTTAGAGGAATTATAAGAAGGGATCCATTTAGGTGTACCAATTTGTTTATTTCCATTGGATTTCCTTCTAAATTGTCCTTCCTCTCATTGGAGCAGATCTAATGGGGAAGATTCGACATTCATTTTATAGTCCTTCACAAAATGACCATATTCATGGCTAGAATTACATTTCAATGGGCATTGTTCGTAATCAAAAGGAAGTATATGGTTCCAATCATAAAGGCTCAATAGTTGACCTCGAGGAGGCTTTTTTCAAGATCCACCATGCCACAAATTTGGGCATAGGAAAAAACACCCAATTTTGGTTCAACTATGTCTATATATTTTCCCAAATTGTTTCCAATCGAGGCCATGGATTGATCATTGCAACAATGGAAAACTTGCTCTATCCAATGCATCCCATGACATCCTATTTGATCTCATGTCAACAAGTTGTGACTAAATAATTGACCAATATAAAGAATAGGATACATGGAAATAATTAGCATAAGCCCATTTTTTTCTTTACTTTTGAAATGATCTTGTGTGCTTTCCTCGTGCAACAAACCCAAGTCAGAGATTATGAATTGATCAAAACTCATGTGTTGAGTTTTTCATAAAACCTCATTTGTATTGTATGCAAATCTCACTATCCAAATTAGCAACATTATTCAAAAGGACTTACAATCCTTTTCTTTCTTCCATATTTGAGCTCAAATTATTAAAAAAAAAAAAAAAAAAAAAAAACCTCAACATTTGAATTTCATTCAATCATATTGCAATTCAAGGAGATACTTTTCATTTGTCACTATTGGCGGTTCTTGCAACATGTCCATTATTTTTATCAGTCAAGAGATGGTTCATTGCATGTAAGTTTATGTTGCTTGTTGGTCTATGTAAGCACCACAAAATACTAAGAATAGTAGGTTTAATACACCAATAGATTCATTCTTGCCAATCAATGAAGAAACAAAAACACTTGACTCCACATTGCCATGTTCCATGTTCATCTACATATTGATACAACCAACATGCAAAAATGCCCATGGACATCAACGATTCACCATAGATGAACTAAATACACATTGAAAGACAACATATCACTCACTTAACCAAAATAAAAATGGCCACGTGCAAATCAACCTTAATACGATTTTAGCATTTTAAGATTTTACAATGTGTTATATTGTTGTTATTGTTTCCAAGATTCATTGTTCTATAGAAACCATGGTTGGTGTTTCAAATCCATGACACATGATCTGTCATTGAGGCACATTGAATGAGAGATACAAAAAGATCAAAAACACTAGAAGAATGCAAAAGATGCAACTACATATCTCTAAGAAATTGTAGTACTTCTCCCATTGCACATATTATTCATATTCTCTATGAGTAGCAATTACACCATCAACAATAAACACTCTCTACAAACAACAATCTCTTGTGACCTCATATACTTTATATTTTTTCTATAACTAATAGATCAATCATATTCACGCATAATATAAAATCAACCATGACCAACATTTCAATCTTCATATAGATGATCAATCACAGCTACTAAAGTCATCACAACTTCACATAGGTCCAAATCATTTAAATATTAAGACTTCATTAGGATAGAAACCTCTTGATTCACAAGTTTAATCTACTCCATCTTATGTAATTATTCATTGCCACAACCTAAACCTGACCAAAACACAACAATTAGGGATCACACCCAACTCAAGCTCTCCTCATAGGTAGTACTTCTTTGTAGCTTCACAAAAATGCTTCCTTCAAGAAGAATAATATCAACAATGCCAATAGCTTCACTCACGAAACAATGCATCACATCAAACAAATGGGCATTGCTCACTATTTTGCAATAAATAACTACTAAAAATTTATAATTTCATGTTTCCATTGTGAATGTGTTAAATTATGTACGTGAGTTTGGAAGAAATTATGATCCATCATCACCATTCTTATCATACAACTTTTTAAGTGCTTTTTTGGTAGAAGCATCACAATTGGCTTGAAATGGTTGGTCACCTTTTGTGACGTGCTTGTGAAGGAGAAAATTATTGAACACTTAACATTGTTAATTTGTTATTAGTGAAGCTATCATGACAATGTATAATTTTTTAATCAAAATTACATAAAACTTACATCCAACTTCATTAGCTTATTCATATATTGAGAATAATTAAACTTTATTTAGTGATTTGACGTGCCATTGTCTTCACCATTGAACCATTAACATGTAATACTTTAGTTTAATTTAAATAAACTATATTTATATTATAATATATGCAATCAATATGTGTAATGGTTGTTGATCATGCTTCTAAAAAAAATATATGCAATTAATATGTGTAATATGGTTGTTGATCATGTTTCTAAAACTGTATAAGTAATTAATAACATGAATGGAAACCATACATAGATGTTTTGGCCCATCACTAATATCAAAGGCTACCTTGTATACATAGTATAATTATCTATAAAAAAACCAAATCGTAAAACAAAAAACTCAAGAAGAACCCCAAAAAAAACTCAAGAAGAGAGATGGTTAATGTAGAATGAAATGCAATATAGAGATATGTCATTTAACTACTCTATAATATCACAACATAAAAACCCAAAGTCAAAGACAAGCCATAACACATACAAGACAAAAAGTAACACTTTTCAATTTTATAATATTATAATATCATATAAATGACAACCAAAAGTCAAAAACAAACCATAAAACATAAAAGACAAAAAGATAACACCTATCAACTTTAAGAGTCTAGCAAATTACATCTGATAAACCACCAGTGACGATGACATATGAAACATGTGAGGGAGTATTTAAGGGCCTTTCCCTTGCAATGAAGCTTCCGGGTGGACAAAATGCATGTTGTACAAGTTGGCCTAACATAACATGCTAACTTTTTGAGTTAGTGGGATGTATTGGTGAAGGCATTACCTCTAACAAAGAGGATATTATGAAAAGTTGGTTAGATTGCTATAGAAGAAGACCTTGTGTTCACAAATACACTTTTTTGGAGGCATGATCCTAGATGCTCATGGGATGGATTTTGGGATGATGTTTGGTCAAATGTTCCTCTTGGGATAGGTGGATAGGTGCATTTGGTTTTGAAGTATGATGAATTTGTAGGGTTTATCATCTTGGTCTTGATAAAAAAAAAATAATAATAATGTATGATGATTAATTGTGTATGGTTAAACATATTTTTTTTTTGGGAAAGATGTCTAAGAAAAATATCTGTAATAGATTTGGGCATGTCCATTGAATGTGTTGGACAAGACAATGTATCTTGGATAAAGTTGTCTTGATTAACAAAAATGAATGGGACACGTCATGCATAGTGTTGGACTTTGTAAAGCTTTGTTTCAAGGAGATGTACATTTGGACAATTTTTTAAGCAAATTTCATGGAGTCAACTAGAAGTTGTTGCACCATTTGGAGAAATTCAAGGGTTAGCCTTGAAGGAAATGATCCTCTTCTAGTCAAGGAGATGCACAATTAAACAATTTCTTTAACAAAGTTCATGGATTGAACCACATTTAGGGAAATTCAAGGGTTAGCCTTAAAGTAAATGAATGATTAGCCTCTTCTAGGTGGATTGGGGCTGCCTAAATGGCTAGATGGGACCGAGTAAGCCATTACAACCATGTTTTGAGGAAACTATGGTGATTGAACCATTGTAAAGAAAAATGATCAAACATTGAAGGTTTGTATATAAAGAGCACTTGGATGCTCATTTCAATTCATTGTTGGTTTTTAGATGTTTAGTTAAAGTGTTGGACAAACCATCCAAGTCACAAAAATCTACACAAAGTTCGAACTAAGTTTGTAGTCTGTGATAATCGTGGATGGTTGTTGTAGCGATTGTTTGGGTTGGAAGGTTTTGTTGGTGAGGAAAAACAAGTAAGTTGTTGCAAATTATTTGTTTAGTGTTGAAGCAACCATTTTGCTTAGACAATTTGGCTTGTAAGTGATTGTTCACTATCATTGTAAATGAACCGTTTGTGGTTTAGAAAAGGTGCATTATTTATGGTTCCCAACACCTTGGTTAATTATTGTAAACTATTGTTGGAATTAGTTATTTACCAGTTTAAGTGGGTTTCCTTCCAATGATAATGAGTTTCCCACTATAAGTGATTGTGTTCCTTATTATTGTTCATTTATGTTTCATGCTTATATGGTTTGGCTAAGTTATTTATGATTGTTAACAAAAGGGAAAAGCTAAATTGAGTAATGGTTGAATTGAATTTTGAATGTTGTTTTGACTTGGAATAAATGAAATTGTTACTTAAGTATTGCATTGATTAGTACATGTAGTTTGGTGGTTTGGGTTGTCTTTGAGCTACTCAAATAGACTTAGTAAGCTGACACCTCATGAATTTAGACAAGAAAAAATGGAATTATATCCTAGTAGGTTAGCTCGAGTGATTGAGTGTTGTGAATTAAAATAAAAGATCTCAAGATCAAGTCTTCAAACCTACTATATATGATATGTTAATACTCATTGTCCTTCATAAGTCGAACCTATTATAATTTACACTAATTACCATTCATCCATGACAATAAAATTTATGAAAATTTTCCATACATAATTACATGTTACATAAAATAAAATAAATATTATCTAAAATGTTAACACAAACCCATTCTAAACCATTCCAACATTGTAAAGATTGCACCATTTTAGTAAACAACCTATAAAAATAACTCACTTAAAAACAAAGGTGGGATAATTCATGCCATGGGTCCAATCGAGGTATAGAGAATTACAACCACAATCATGCAACTACTACACACCCATTTGTCAAAGACTTTACATTGTGGAACTTTGCTTGGATTGTATAGAAAAGCTTTTGTCTCATATGAATATATAATCGGGTAGGGCAATCAATGCCAAGTTTCCAACGTTGTATGATGGATATCAAATTGGGTAGGGCAATGCCGTGACTTAGTGTTTTGTGCCAACCGTGATTTTGTGCCATTCCAATGAGGATTTTATATCATATTGTCAAAGTCATGCCAATGAGTTCATATGACGTAATCATGTATGGTATAAACTAGGTATATGTGAGGGTTTTTACATTAAAAAATTTAATTAAGAATTATTTACAGTAATTCAAAATAATAGACCTTTCCAAAACATTAGTGCTTTGTAGATTTTGACCTAAGGTTGTGGATAGATGCTCCACCCTATACTCGTTTTCTTATTAAAAATTATTTTGATGATTTTCTTTGGATTTTTGCTTGGACTATGTGTTATACCAACATTTGTTATGGAAAAAAAAATTCTTAAAAATTTGTATAGAAAAAGTTTTTTTATTAAAATGTGTATTAAAAAAGATTTTTTATTAAAAATTATTTTGATGATTTCCTTTGAATTCTTACTTGGATTATGTGTTACTAAGTTTTGTATTCTTACTTGGATTATGTGTTACTAATTTTTTTATAGAAAAAAAATTCAATAAATTAAAAATTATTTTGATGATTTCCTTTGAATTCTTACTTGGATTATGTGTTACTAATTTTCGTATAGACAAAAATCCAATAAATTAAAATGTGAAATTAAATTTTATAATTAATTGAAAAAAAGTAATAATAAATCACCTATAATTGATTTTAAAAATTATGTTTTTTTTAAACATAAAAAAATTTAAATGTATTTATTTTAGAATAATTTTAAAATAAAGTTTCTCGAAAGATAGAAAGCATTTATGGTGCTTTCAACGTAGGAACCAACCATGCAGCAAGAGTATCTCGCATCTACTCATGGCCTTTTTTTTTAAATAAGGAAGACTTTTATAATAGTGTTCCATGAGGTCACATTGTTAATGATAACGAGGTTTATTGAATAAAGAAAATATTAATTTTATATTTGGATATGATGGAAATAAAAATAACAAAGTTATTGGTTTTTGTAATTTGAGAAGTTTTTAAAAAATAATTAAATAATGGAATGAGGAAAATTATTTCATATATTATTAAGGATGAGGTATGCTAAAAGGAAATAGTGTTCATTCTCAATTTTCTTTATATCATAAATTTTATAAATTCACTTATCCGAAGGAGTTTTTGGGTTAGTCTAATGACCAATTTCACTATAGATGTCACAGGTGTTGGCTTGATTTTGACAATATTCATTTTGTTTTTTAATTTCATAATGTTGGAAAAATATTTTGATCATCCAAATTAGGATTCATAAAATCTTTGTAGTATCTTAGCTTCCTCTTATTAATGATTTCATTATCCATCAAGGCCTTATCTTTAAACTTTATATGGACATGAGATATAGTGTTATTGATATTCTTAATTTGAATGTCTTATTTTATGTTCCAATAGTTGTGCCAAGCATCATAATTTATAGCTCAACCTCCTTTGAGTTGAAAGATATGGTCATTGCTCATACTAAAAGCAACATCATGGATCTTATCCTTACTCATCTTGAGAAATTTATTATATTATGATGGTGGTTATTAGCATCCACTTAGGCCAATTTTGGTCTATCTAACCTTAAGAAAGGTAAGGAGTTACTTGGTTTGCTTTAAAATTTTATTTTTGTGCTCAGATAGCTTTAAAAGAAGCATTCCTAAATCACCATAGTTTTGATGAGTTAAAAGTTTAGGAAGGTCAGTGTTGTAACAAATATTTTGAAATTGAGATCTAATGTGGCTGTACCCGAGACATTCTAAGAGAAAGTGATTTCCATCTTCAACTCTCTTAGAGTCGCAAAGATGACAAATTATTTCTACCCACTATGTTTTAGGAATTGTCCAACACATTGTTTCACTATGTAACTCATGAGAGTTTGTTCTTATTTTAGCAATGTTGATTTTCTTCTTTATGCTAGTTAAAATTAAGAGATGCTTTGGATCTTCTAGATTATGGTCCATCACCTCCTTATAGTATCTTAATTTTCTCTTATCATTTAATTCTTCATCACACCACAATTTCTCCTTAAATTTATATGTAATAATACTTTCAATATTATTGTTATTTTGTAGAATGACATCTTCCTTGATTCCCCAATGATTTAGTTAAGCCTTGGCATCTTTATGCTAACCTCACTTGAGTAGTAGGTGGTTTTAACTGGAGTTTGAAGCAACTTAGGAAGCCTCTTGTCTTCCATGTTGTTTATTTTGTTCTTGTATATTAGGTACCTAGTCATAGCCATGCTCTCAATGAGGGAAAGACTCGCTTCTATGAGGAGGATAGGATAGGGTGTATTGCCTTTAATTTTAACATTATAAGTTATAAAACGCTTTTGGATTTGGAGCTCTATCTTTCTCCACGATTCTCTAGAGATGTTATAGCCCCAAACTTTATAAGCATAGAAGATAACAAGAGTTAAAAGAGTCTCAAAGAGGAGTTTCTTCTTATCCCAAAGCCAAAGGTCCATTGATTTACAACTGATTTCAAGACCATAATAAGCTTTCCACCCTCCATTTATCATTTTCTCAATGCTATAGTTCCAGTTAGGCTTGCAATTAAGATTGATTCTAAGATATTTGTATGCGAACATTTCCTCCAAGTTGTTGTTGTCATACACAAAATTATCATAAGTGATCTTTTTGCATTTGATTATCATAACCTTTGTTTTGTCAGTGTTAACAATCATACCCGTACTAGAGCAGAAATCCTTGAGAATTTTTGTTGCTTCTTGAGATCATGGGGACTCCTCGCCATAAGAACAATGTCATCAACATAAAGAAGGATGATGGCTATGTTGGCTAGAGTTGTGTCAACGCAACCTACTTCTGCCAAACAACCCTCTAACTTGTTAATGTATATTCCAAAAAGGGTAGGGGATAGGGGACACCCTTGCTTAACTCCCATATTACAATTAATTTCTTTCGACCAACCCTTAGTGTTCCTAAACTTGGCAATAAAATTCTCATACAACATTATTACAATAGTAGTCAAATTGAAAGGAAATTTTAGCTCTTCTTATTTATTCCAAAGGTTAGTTCTAGGCTCTGTGTCAAATGTTTTTCTAAAGTCAACGAAGCAATACATGATTTTGGTTTTATTATTGTAGCACGTTCCCACAATGATCCTAAGCGTAACAAGGTGGTATATAGTTGAATGATAGCTTATAAAATTTGACCTAAGCTCTTTTTTCGTGGCTTTCTAACCATACTCTAATGTTCTTTTCAAAAATAATGTCATATAAATTGCCTAAAAGAGGGCTAATCATAATGGTCCTATAATTAGATGGATTTTTTTATCCTTGCTTGTAAAAATAGCAACAATGAGGCTTTGAGTTTAGGGTTTAGGGAGTGAGTTAAAAGTGGACGAACTCAACATTTTCGATGAGTTCATTTTTTAGGCAAGGTAAAGTTCAGCCCTGATCCACTCTTTTTTTTTAAATTCTAATGATCTGGGTCTTCTTAAATGGGCTAAAATCCCAAAGGGAAATATTCCATTGTCAAAGTTCCCATCAATTAAGTGGAATTATAACTTTTGTCAAAATTCATATCGAATACGAGGATAAATTGACAGAAAAAGATTGAGTTTGTACGCTTATTAACTTATTCCATTATAAATATGTATCATGGATTAAGACTTCACGAAAGTACATCCAACTTCAGTCAAGACAATGTGGTAAGGAGTGTTGCATTTAATTTTAAAATGATAGGTTAACAATTTTTTGTTTGTCCAATTTTATTCCAAGTATCATGTGAGAAGATGAAGGCCCAACTTCACAATTGTAAATAATAATTGAGATAACTGAAGTGTTGAAAATATATTTTTCCTTATCATTGTCCTAAATTTCAACATTTCTACATTTATTTTCAAGATCATAATATGCTTTCCAACCACTAGTGATTCTCTTCTTGACATTGTGGTCCAAGTTTAAATGGAATTGAAATTTATGTCAAAGTATTTGTAAGATTGTACCTCTTCAAGAATGTTATAATTATACAAAATTAGAAGATAATTGTTTTCTTAGATTTAATTATCATAATCTTGATTTTACCAGTACTAATATAGTAAATTCATATTTTTTGCAAAAATATTGCGAAACTTTGAGTTGATTTGATTGTAATAGATACCCATATTACACTAGGAATATAAATGACTTAAAAAAAGACAATATAGTCTATGAGTGATAGAATTTTTTTATTATTATCTAAGCAAAAGTTACAATTTACCCAACTTGAGAAACATAAACAATTTGTCCCGTACAACCAAAAGCGAAGATTAATATTCATCATTTTAACCTTTTTCGTGAGCAAAGATTACAAATATGTTCGACTTAAACAAGGTTGGTAGTTGACTTAGATTTGTTTACAGTTCAAAAGATTTACGTTGGGCTTGTGGATTATTTGTTTATGAATTTGGAGATATGGTGTGGACTTTTCCTTTTGCATTTTTTTTCTTTCATATCTTTTTAGTTTTTTTTTCACACAGAAAAAAACAGATCCACTGTTATTCTATTAGAATCAAGTGTTCTTTCAATATTACAAAAAGATCTATATGATCTATAGATCGCTAATGTTTCCTCAAAATCTAGATAGTTGTACTATATTATGAGCAATTTTCATATAGAGTTGTTATTGACAGTTGTCAATTGCTTACATATCAAAAACTTATCATCAAAAAGGAAACAATATCTTCCTTCTAGTGTCTAGTTACATTGTGGTGTAACATTAGAAAATCAAAAAATGATGTGTATTTACAACATTTGTTTTGAAGGTCTCCTCATAAAAAAACCAACCCAAGGGGTTGTCCAAAGCTTTTTTGGAGAGATGATCTACCACCATCTTGAATTCTCTATGAATATGCATGAAGTGAATACCTTCAAACCCCGCCTTTAAGCATCTTATCTATTCTTTCTAGCTGTGTAGATAGATCAGGTTCAAATTTGAGCAGTCAATAGTCACTTTGGAGTCACTAGCAGCCATCAAATTTCTTATGGACAGTCTCTGTGCAAAGAAAAGTAGCCCCCAAAGACCCAAAATTGCAGCTTTCATATTATTACCTTTGCCTCCTGCAAAGTGTGCTTTATAACTATGATATGAACTTAACTTTATAAAAATTCCAGCACCACAGTTATCATTTACTGTTGCACCATCAAAGAAACCTATTGGTTTTTCATCAAAGAAGATTGGGTTTAGGATAAAATCCACTTTGTCCACTTCTTATGTTCCTTTAAGTTCTTTAATATCAAGTAGAATCTTGGAAATTGTTCGGGAGTCCTCTTTTTGCCAATTCTCAAATAGGATTTTGTTTCTATACTTCCAAATTCTCCAACAAACCAAAAAGGGGATATATCTCATCCTTGGATATTTTGTAAACCAAAGCAGTAAATTTCCTTCCAGAGTAGAATGCATCCAAGCATCTGGAAACTTGAGGGATTTTAAAATTTCATTCCATATGTATTGAGTGTATTCACAATGTATGAACATGTGATATGTTGTCTCATTGGCCTTGAGACAAAGACTGCAAACAGCAGGTCCAATGCCTCCCCTTTTCCTAAAATTTGCACCAGTGTCCTTCAAGCATAACCACATGAAACAAATAATTTTTCTCGGTATATTAACTCTCCAAATAGCCTTATACCACCAACTAGAAACATCATTATGTGAAATACTAGCAATGCATCGATATGCTTGGTCTTCAGTAATCGATCCAAAAGCCATGTTCCATGACCAAACAATTTTTTCATTGGAATTATTTAGAGAAACTATGTTGCTCTTCAAATTTGCAATGTAACTGTTCCATTCATCTAAAAGAGCTCCTGATAAACCTAGTTGGTTGGCATTTATCCAATTTGGAGAAAATTTGTTTGAGTTTGGTAAGGTTGCTTGTGCAATTGTAAAGATGCACTAATTATTGAGGAATTGAATTAAGGGTGCAAAGAGTTTATATGATGAATTATCTCCAATGAATGGATCCTTACCAAGTATAACTTGATTCCCGCCCCCTATTTGCCAAGCCAACCATTGTTTAATGAGATGAAAAGAGCACATAAAAATTTTCCATATTATAGAGGCATTATAGTACTTGAAGTTTCCTTTTCGAATCCAAGAAGTCAAGTTGACTCCTTTTAAATATTTTCCTTTAAGGATTTGGCTCCATAGACTATTTCCAAATATCCCTCTCCAACARGATTTAGCAGCTAATGACTTGGCAACCCAGAAAATGTTCCTTATACCCCAACCACCAAATTCTTTAGGAATGGCAATGTTTTTTCCATTTGGATAAATGAAAACCTGTTGTTTTGTTTCCTCCTCTCCATAAAAAAATTTCCATAAGTTGTTGAATTTTGTGTAAAGTAGAAGTGAGAACCTTCGCTAAACTGAGCCAGTATACAGGAATACTTTGGAGCACTGCTTTCACTAAAACCAATCTTCCTCCAAGAGAAATCCACCTAAATTTCCAATTACTAATTCTCTTTGTAATCTTCTCACTCAACCAATTCCAATCCACAACTCCTCTGTATCCATTAGGTTTTAAAAAGAAACCTAAATATTTCATACCTTCCTCCAGGTTTATGAACTGAACGCTGAAATCTGAGGAAATTCTTTGTTTAATACTAGGATCATGTTTTGAGCTAGAAAAACTGATTTATGACAGTTTACCTATATACCTGATGTTGTACAAAAAAATGATAATAAGGATTTGAATTCCAGCCAGACCTTATAATTTCCGCCTCCAAGGATTAAGACATCATCTACGAATAGAAGATGTGACACAGTGTTTGTGGTGGCAACTTTGAGACCATGGAAAGACCCTTCAACAACAACATTCCTCAATAAATTGTTAAGGCATTCTACAACCAGAAGAAATAATAGAGGATAAAGGGGACAGCCCTGTCGGAGTCCTCAAAAACTTTTGAAGAAATCAGGCAAGGAACCATTAATTAAAACTTCCATATTTACTGAGGTAATGCAGACCATGATCGATTGGGAAATCTCCCAATTTAATCCAATCTGTGTTAACAATACCCTGAGAAATTGCTAGCTTACCTTATCATAAGCTTTTTTCAGATCCAACTTTAGAATAATGGCGCTTAGTTTAATTATCTTAACATAGTGTAAACATTTGTGTGTTTTGCCAACAACATCGAAGATTAATCGATCCTTTAAGAAGACAAATTGTTCCTGAGAAATACAAACAGGTAATTTTGTTTTAATCCTTGTGGCAATAATTTTTGAAATGACTTTGTAAACAAAATTACAAAGTGTGATTGGCCTGAAATCATGAAAATTCCCTGGTTTATTTACTTTGGGAATAAGAGCGAAGAAAGTGGCATTAAGTGAACCTAGAATAAAACTAGAAACTTTGGATTCTTCAGCAGCCTTGTGAAGATCTTCCCCCAAGATTTCGAAAAAAGACTGAAAAAGTTCTTCTGTCCAACCATCAAGGCCTGGATGTTTGTCTTTTGGCATCTTGAAAACATTATCCTTAACTTCATCAATCAAAACTGATTTTCCAATCTCAACACGATCTGAATCATTAAATAATTTTGGCGTATGTGCTAGTACCTCGATCTAGTTGTGAGGATCTTCTGACTCAATACAACTGTATTGGGTCTTGAAGTGCTTCAAAGCTATCTTTTTTTATTTCAGAATCAGATGAATGTAGGATTCCTGATTCATCTTCAATATCCCAAATTGTATTATGTGATCTCCTCATAATGGCATATTTATGAAAAAATTTAGTGTTTTTATCTCCACTACTGAGCCAAATAGCTCTACTTCTGAGTCGTCAAGTATCTTCTTCCACTGCGAGAATCTTATCTTTTTCCTACTTCAGAACTTTAAGGATGTCCAGATCATCTTGCTCAAATACCTGTGATGGATTCTTGTCAAATAATTCGGCCATCTTAGATTCAATAAGGAGCAGATCAGATTGTAATTGAGCTTTCTTTTACCTCTGCCAAAGGATCACCGTTTTTTTTAAATGCTTCAATTTTGAACACAGATGTTGAATAGTGGAGGAATCTGACAAGTGGCTCATAGAAATCCACGTTTGTTTAATGAGAGAAGCAAAATCTTGATCCTTGATCCATGTAGAGGTGAATTTGAAGGGCGATGAAGATTTCTAAGAGAAGGAGTCCAGTTGAAGGAAGATTGGACTATGGTCAGAGATGGTAGAGTTAATTACCCAAGATCTAACCTTGTTGTTGTTGTTGAAAAGAGAATCGTCAAGGAGGAAGTGATCTAGTCTCTTCGCAATACCAGCGGACCCTGCTCTGCCATTTCGCCAAGTAGGAGAAAATTTAATAGGCCGGACATCCACTAAACCAGAGGAATGTATGAGATTAGTGAAGAAATCGGAGAGAGGGTCTAATCTGGTCGAAACCCCCCAAAATTCCATCGAATAAAGTGTGAAATTGAGATCTCTGCCAATAATCAAGCCTTCTTCATTCAATAAACCAGCCTGCATAATAGGGAGCTAGAAAAGTTCCATGTCCTTATAGGGGGCATAAAAATTGAGAAATTTAACTTTAACCATTGAATGCTTAATCCTTCCTTCCATATATATACCTGCAAGGGTATCAAGTGCAGAAAGCTCAACAAAGGCTAGATTCCAACCACTCAGCAATCCATAAGGATCCAGAGCCACAACATTCCAAGATGGAGCACATTGGAGAAAAAGTCTTATCGCCTTGTCATTGTTAACTAAGGTCTCTTGAAGGAAACTAATATCAGGTTTAATCTGGGAAAAAAGAGTTTTGAGGGAGGTAAGTTTATGGGTTCCCCCAAACCCACACATTTTTAGGGAGAGTATGATCATAAGGGAACATGGAGGGATGGCAGGCTTGCTCTAAGGGCTGAAGAGGTAGACAAAACATGGTCACTAACCAAGGAATCAAAGAGGGTCGAAGACTGCGAATGATCTACGTCAAGTAAAGGGGGATCTAAATCAATAAAAGTGGCTATTCCTCCTTTTGTAGCTCCTGGGGGAGCTTTAGGAAGACGGGCTCTGGTTTTTTTCTGTATGGTGACATTTGAATGTAGAGAGGCAGAGGGAAATAGTGTAGATTGGTTAAAAACTGGTAATGGTTTTGGAGAAAGGGATACCACCGACCTAGAAGGATGACGGGAGGAGGGCCGGCAAGGTCAGCAAGGGAAGAGTTATCAGGGACAAGATCCTTAGTGCAATGACCGCCCAAGACAGGGTTGTTTTCAACCAAAAAATAGTCATTGTCTTCAATAAAAGTTATTATAGGGTCCAAAACAGAAAGTGGCGCAACATCCAAAGGAGCTTCAACAGGAGGGTGGGGAGACAGTTTAACTCCAGAACTGTCAAGATCAAGACCATTGGGTTGCCGTGCAATATTATCAATCGACTTATCAAAATTATTCAATAGAAGGTCCCAGAAATCACCAAATATATCTAATACCCACTTTTCATTACAAAGTAGGTATGCAATTTCAGCTGAAGATAGCTTGTTGAAAAAGGACAGAAAAAACAAGTGCATCTTACCTACAAAGGATCCATTGTCGAAAGGGCCAGCACCAAAAGCTTCAGAAGATACAAATTCTGTCATAGAAGGCTCGAGGATCTGTGAGTGCATCCTGGAAGTCGGACAAGAAGACTTAAGGTGGCCCGTTTGCCAACAATAATGGCAACGAAAAGGTTCCTTCTAAAAGTCGACAGCTTGAAAGAAATGGACATCCCCGATAGTGACATCAATAGAATCGGAAAGACCTATGTCTAGGTCTAGCTCCACTAGGATCCATACTAACCTCTTGTTGTGCTTACGGAGTGACCATACATCAAAGAAAATAAATTTACCAACAGATTTTGATAAAGCCTAGAAAATCCGAACGGATCAGAATTCAATAGGAAAATCTGGAAGAAGCATCCAAAAGCTTTTTTTCTAGAAGTTCTCCAGAAAAGGATTGAAACCAGGGAACCACCTTTTCAGCATTAAGACACCTTTGCCAAAAATCCACGGCGAACCCAAACGCAMAGTAAATCACTTTCATAAAGAAAGTGGAAAACCATCCAGTGATTTGAAAGAAGACTAAATCTGGGGCAGTAACCAAGAATGGGCCTCCAGTATGATAAAATATATTCAGACAGTTGAGGAAAGTTCATCTTGGCATAAAAAGAACTTACCCACAAGTTCTTTCTCCGAGAGGCCTAACATTCTGTCCATAGATATATCTCAATCGAGAATACAGCTAGGCTTGTCTTTGCGAGTCTTCTAGAATTTTTTCTTCCGGTTTTGTCGAGCCAAAACACTAGCAGAACGATTGTGTCCAGCACCTTTACAAGGTAAGCGAGAGGACTGTGTAGTAGGAACTAAAAGTGGGGGACTAGAGCAAGGTAATGAAACCAGGGCGAGAGGAAAAATGGCATTGTTCACATTGGGAAAAGGATTAAGGTGTTGGACAGTCGAGGAGCTCGTGACGGGCACGTGAAGAGTGCCAGGTGGTCTAGAAACATTTGGAATGGAATGCACCTGTCGAACAGTAGCTTGGGAAGTTAACGTTGGAGTAAAAGCATTGACATCAATAGGACTAAGGTGACGGGATGGAGGATCATTCATCACTGCAGACAAGAGAAAGGGTAGTGAAGGAGCCACCACTTTTCATTGACAATCATACATAAATGTATATGATTCATCAGCAAGGAAAAGGCCATCTTTATCCCATAAAGCATCCTTGTCAGCCTAGGTAAGATCAATATTAGTGGCCATCTACCCTAGAACAACGCCACCTCACCACGTAGTCTAGAACCATAGAAACGTTATAAAATGACAGTCAACCAACAAAGACACTCCACGGAGGTTGAGGGAAGCATCTAAGCAAAAAAAACTACATGTTGGTGACAAGTCGAATCAGTACGAGGCAGTAGAAATTGTACTGAGGTCATCAGGCGAGCCCTAGGGATCAGAGTAAACCCTACCTCTTAGCATAGCTACTGCGGAAACCCTATCACACCTACAAAAACCCTAACCCGATCAAGACCTGATTCATATATTTTTAGTTAGTTGAGGGATGCACAAAAATTCAATTTCGAGTACCTTTTTGCATTTAAATCATATAAATACATTAAGTCCTTTTCTAAATTGTCCAAGTAATGATATCACTTAACCCCATTAGAGGGGCTTTTGATCATGACAATTTGTATCAGAGGGGATTTCGATCATGACAATATGTATAAAAGAGGAAGGCACTAAGCTCATATCCACTTCATAAATCTCAGAAGGAGGGTTGGACACTAGATTTATTTGATAATCTTTCTTGGGGCGAAGAAGAGGAGGTCTAGGTATGAAATTTACAAGTGAATTGGTGCCAATTTATATTACGGCTACAAGAATTGTTGGCACAGGAGCAGACCCAAGGTTCACTCCAAGAGTGCACCAACAAGCCCTAACTACTGGCCCTTTCGGCAACACCTGCGAAGTAGATGCAGTCTCACCTGAAGTAGCTATGGGGGGTTGCAGGACAGAGATGTCTACAACCAGGGGAATATCAAGTGGATCTTAACACAATACAACGCAGTATACCTAGCTCACTTATCACTAAAATCTACTCCACATTCTATAGATCTGATCTAATACAATAATGTAATAACAATATATCCAAGACAAAGATAAAGCTTCAATCATACACACATAACACTAGACATACATGGTTCACCCCCTCCCTAGGGCTACGTCCACAGAACTATGCTTATGATATATTAAGGTAAAGCTTGCAGTTCTTGTCTGCACTCTCTGCTAGCATATCTTCTTCTTCTTCTCTCTTTCTCTCCCCCTCCTGCACACCCAGCTGCAGGACTTGATCTTCGCACCCAACTGAAGATCTTACAATGCCAGAAGGCTCTTACTCTCAGCACTTCTCTAACTCACAATAAAATATTCTCTCAATGAACAATAATCAATAACAATGCTCAACAACAGTACCGACCTGACCTAGGTCCTCTCGACTTCTATTTATATAATATAGTCCCTCACCAACAACCTTAGGTCGATACCTAGGTGTCAAAACCCTAGATATACAAACCCTAGGTCAACTTGACCCTCTTTTTCTAGGCTTCACCAGCCTGTCTCTTCTTTCTTCTCGTGAGGTGCTAANGCACACCCAGCTGCAGGACTTGATCTTCGCACCCAACTGAAGATCTTACAATGCCAGAAGGCTCTTACTCTCATCACTTCTCTAACTCACAATAAAATATTCTCTCAATGAACAACAATCAATAACAATGCTCAACAACAGTACCGACCTGACCTAGGTCCTCTCGACTTCTATTTATATAATATAGTCCCTCACCAACAACCTTAGGTCGATACCTAGGTGTCAAAACCCTAGATATACAAACCCTAGGTCAACTTGACCCTCTTTTTCCAGGCTTCACCAGCCTGTCTCTTCTTTCTTCTCGTGCGGTGCTAACGGTGGCTTTTCCTGCTATCTGAGTTATCTTCGATCCATATACCTTGCTTATCTGTCATCCCTGATCTCCTCATCCAATGGCTAGCTTTCTTGGGCTTCGCTCCTTCTTTTCTACTCTTTTGCTTACTTCGACCCAGTAACAGTCACTGTGTCTCCCGCAAAGTTCACATTTTACCTCTTCTTCCTTGATCTTCACTTGATTCCATACCCAAGGGCCAACAGGCCCCCAACACTCACATGTGACTCGTATCGAGACACTTTAGATCTGATCCTTTTGTTTTGCTTCGGTTTTGGACTGTGCAGTGCAACCTTTACTTTCTACTTTATGCCTCCTCTTCATCCTTGTGTAGACTGTCTTTTCTGTGTCTGGTACTTAGTTTCAACTCCACCTGATACCTAGACCCTTTTCCTCTTGTTTTTACTGAGAGATGCGAAGCAGCTGGTTGTCATAGTACAACTTCAATCGACTCCCATTTACCAACCCTTCCTTCCATTCTCCATTCAGCGTCTTCAGTTGCACAACTCCTCCTTCTGTAACATAGGTAATCTCATATGGTCCAAGCCAATGCGTTCTGAACTTCCCTGGGTGTTTTATAAACTTACTGTCATACACCAGTACTAAGTCACCTTGCTTGAATGCCTTCTTCTTGATGTGTCTGTCATGGTAGGCCTTCTCTCTGTCCTTCTGAACCTGCTAATGAAATCCTGCAATAAATCTGTCTTCTTCCAGTTCAACCAATTGTGCAAGCCTCTCTTGAACAGCTCCAGTGTCATCCATATCTGTAAATGCAGCAATTCTTAAGCTTGGCACCAGGTATTCCATTGGGACAACAACTTCGAGAAAATAGAGTAGCTTAAAAGGGGTCTGCATGGTCAGTTTCTTGCAAGTGGTTCTATAGGCCCAAAGTACTGTAGGTACTCTTAAATCCCAGTCATCCTTGTTCACATTACAAATCTTTGTCAGTGATGTCTCCAAGATTTTTTTGAATGCTTCGACTGTTCCATTTTCCTGAGGATGATAAGGTGTGCTCTTCTGATGGTAGATGGTAAACTCCTCAGTCAATGCTTCAACTATCTGATTGATGAAGTGTGTGCCTTGGTCACTCATAAGGATCTTGGGGCATCCAAACGTGGTTATTATGTCATTAAATATAAATCGTGCAATTTTAGTTGCACTACAGTCCTTGACTACTCTGGCTTCGGCCCATCTGGTTAAGAATTCAGTCGCAGTAATGATATACCTTGCTCCTGTGCGCTTCCCTGGTGGGTTGATAGGTCCCACGAAGTTAATGGCCCATTTTTTGAATGCTTGTAGGGTCATCTGCGGTGCTAATGGAATTTCATCTCTTCTGGATGGTCTCCCAACTCTCTGGCACACATCACAGGCTCTAGCATAATCCTTAGCATCTCTGTGTAAGGTAGGCCACCTAAGTCCAGCTCACAAAACCTTCTGTGCATTTGCTTTCCCTGCATAATGTCCTCCTGCAATGCCTTCATGAGCTTCTACGAGGATCAGTGGGTGTTCTTCCTCCATAACACATCTTCTTAGTATCTCATCAGGTCCCATCTTGTATAGCTAACCTGCTATCAGTGAAAAGTCTGCAGCACGCACTACTAGTTGTTTCTTCTGGGGAATTGTATACTCACAAGGTGCCATTCCTTTTGACAGGAACTGGACTATTTTTGTGAAGTGGTCATCGATCTTTCTGATGGAGAGCATGAAATATCCCTGATCCGGATGATCAAGATATTCGCTGCAAATCTGATACACTGGGGGTTTCTGGATGCGTTTTAGGGTTTGATGTAGATTGTCTTGTTTAAAGTGTTTGCATGTCAGTTATTATTGTTGCATGTAAGTTCTCATAGTTGCATGTAGCAT
>JASDQU010104512.1:139459-164884 GCA_032191745.1 Picea mariana
ACCTGCATGAAGACTACGTCTGGATCTGCGGGGGTCTTACCACTGCCCTCTGGTCGCTCGTATCTGTCACCAAGCCTCCTCTCTGCCTCGCGCTCTGCCTCGCGCTCTGCTCGTCGTTCTTCTTCTCTAAGTGCCTCTTCCTCTTCCTCTGAACCGGGACATCACAGAGCAGTTGTGCATCCGGCATTGTATCCTCCAAACTGGTGGGTTCTTCTCCATGTTCCAACCTCGACAAGTGGCAAGGGCCTTTGTTCATTCTTCCTGGCTTAACTATGATCTCAAAATCATATTCTTGAAACAGCAAAAGCCATCTGCATATTCACCCCCCCAACACTGGCTTGTTGACTAGGTACTTCAGCGCGGAGTGATCTGTGAACATTTTAAAGTGTCCTCCCAATAAGTAGTGGCAAAATTTTTGTAGCGCATACACCATTTCCAATCCTTCTCTCTCTATGGTGGTGTAGTTAATTTCTGTTGTGGATAACTTCCTGCTAGCAAAGGCTAACGGGTGATCGATGTCTCCTGTTCTCGGCTATGCTAACACAACTCCCAATGCAATGGATGATGCATCAACATGCACATGAAACTCTTTACTCCAATATGGAAAAACTAGAATGAGCGCAGTAACCATATTTTGTTTCAGTGTGTCGAAGCTCTGTTGGCATTCTTCTGTCTAGCTAAACTGATGGTCTTTCTTCAACAGCTTCTCCATAGGTGTTTTAATCTGGGCATATCCTTTAATGAGTTTTTTGTAATATCCAGTATGTCCTAGCGCAGTGTGCATTTGTTTGGCTGAAGTAGGAGGTGGCAGGTCAACAATAATAGCAATTTTAGAGGGATCTACCAGTAGTCCCTGCTTACACACAATATGCCCTAACAACACTCCAAATGGTGAGAAGAAGATGCACTTCTTCAGATTCAAAGAAATTTGACACTGCCTGCACTTATCCAACATTAGTCTTAGGAATTCAATATGGTTTTTCAACAAACTAAACAAAGTCCAGTCATCAAAATATGCTTCTAAAAAATTATGCAAAAATTCTTTAAATGCTTCAACCACCACCCTGGAGAAGATGGTTGGGGCATTCTTTAGTCCAAATGGCATCACTGTATATTGGTAAGATCCCCATTTTGTTGCAAATATGGTCTTGTGGCGATCCTCCTTGGAAATTCGGATCTGATGATATCCTGATAATCCATCTGTAAAAAAATACACCTCCTGGCCTCCCACATTATCTAGCACTTCGTCAGTGAATGGTGTAGGGAAGGGGTCATGCAGGMAAGCATCGTTCAGCTTCCTAAKATCTACARAGATTTTGATTTCTCTTGTCTTCTTGTCTTGCACCACCATAGGACTAATCCATTCAGACTCTTTGACAGGTTCGATAATACCTGCTTCCAACATTCTATCGAGCTCAAGCTTCACTTTTTCCTTATACTTCAGGTTCAATCTATAGGGTCTTTGCTTGAYTGGCTTYGCATTTGGTTTCAAAGGTATCCTTATCTCTCCCATAGGTCCCTTGATGCCCTTCATATCAGTGAACTTGGTCGGAAACAAGTCTTGATATTCAAACAAGTCCTGGTATTCGTGCAACAGCTCTSTAAACTTGTCAATGGTAGCAGCATCCCAATAATCTTCGACATTGGCAAGATTCGGTGTTTCCTTTGTCCCAATGTTGAATTTTGTAATCTTGATTGGCTAACTAATAAATGGTAGCTCAACTCCTGGTCCTTTCACATATCTTTGGCCTTCTGTCTTAGCGATGTTGACCTTCCTTGGATCATCATCGTCATCTGCATTAATGTTGTAATAGACCTACAGTTTCTGGAGAGGCGTAGTCCACTTGTCCTCTTCTTTTTCTAAAGGGAGGCTAGATTCTTCTTCGAATACTTTCTCTCTCACAATCTGTAGTGTCTACTCTACTGAAGGATATTGACTTTCAAATAGAAATGTAGTTACAAAATTCTGAGTCATACCTTTCCAATCTGTGGTGATGAGGCACAGCTCCGCTTGAAGGTACCAGTTGATAGGTGTGATGTCCAGGGTGTTGATGAATTTGTGCACCCATTGCTCTTGTGCAATATCACTCCAGGCTTCTTCATAATTTTGCACATGGTCCTTTGGGCAGCTTCAACCTGTGTACCTCACTTCGCGGCTTTCTACTTGGGCTGAGAACCGCGTTGTCATCAAGGTTTGGCATTGTACCCAGTCTGTAATATTGCTTTTGTGTGTCCCCCACCATCTTGCTAGTGTAGCTTTCAGGGCCTCATCCATTGCCAACAGTCTTTGTTGCGTTGGTACACTTTCTTCAAAGTCCAACAAGAAGATCTCTAATGGATTCAAACCATCAAAGGTGGGTAAGTTGCTCACCATTGTACCAATCCAACGAACTTCTCTGGTCAGCCTGGCACACCTTCTTGTGGATGCTTCATACATCTAATTTTTCCAATTTTCCAGTGCTTCTTCTGAGTCTGATGAGCATACACTGTCACTTCACCAACTGAGATTCCCATCAGTTGTAGGATTAATGTAATCCTGTTGTCTGGCTATCAGTTTGTAGATATTCTCCAATTCATATGCGTGGTCTTCTTCTCTTATGGGTTATCCGTATCTCTGACCTTCATCTAGATCTAAAGGTGCAATGACCCTTAGGTTGTCTCTTTCAAATTTCATAAGTCTCTTCTTCAAATCAACAATAGTAGAGGTATTGAAGGCCCAATCAATTCTTAACAACGTCGGGTAAGGGCAGTGTCATCAACAATTTCAATGACCTCAAAATATGCAAAGGTCCCCACTTCGTCGATGTCCACAGGGACATGCTCCAGTCATCCAAATGGATTGGCAGCTTGTTGATTAGCCATCCTAAGCCTTATAGGGGAATAGACTAACTTCGGTTTTCCCATCAGTGCCCAAATTTGCTTTGTCATGACATTAATCTTCGACCCTAAGTCGAGGACCACATAGTCTATGTCATACTCTCCTATCTGCGCATTCAAGTGTAATTCTTTGTTTGTTTTTCTCCTTTTCCCAATTTGGTGTACTTCCCTATTCAGCAAGGGGTCTATCTTTCCTAGCTCATATTGCTTGATTAAATTATGAAGTTCCCTTACAGTGTTTTCATCCTAGATTAGCTTAAAACAAGTATATAGAAATTTCATGAGCTTGCTTACCTCTTTTCCCTCTCTCAGCGAAGCAGACTGATCGAATACCGGTGGCATTCCATATTCTCTTACTTCTATCCATGTTCTTGATGATGAGCCTTGATCTCTTCTGAATAATTTCCTTGCATCTTCAAATGTTCATATTTCTTTCTTGGCATCAAAATTTTGAGTCCTCTTCGCACCTTTTCTGACTCTTGAGTCTTCTGTAGTATTTCCCTGGGTCACTCTATATTCTCCTGTAATAGCGCCTCCTCGAGTAATAACAGTGACTCTCGGGTCTTCTCCATGAGGTTCATCATATATCAACTGCACTTGTGGGTTTTGTTGAGGTCCTCGTCTTTCTTGAAGCTTAGCCAGCAGCATAGGGAAATCTTCTATAACATGCTCAAAAGAATTGCAATAACTGCAAGTAGTGCAAGGGTTATGACAATCCCTTCATAGATGTCATGGCTATGTGCAGTTATAACAAATTATTTGTCCTCGGCCTCGGCCCATTCCTCCTCCTTGTCCTCGTCCTCTGTATCCACCGCAAGGATTGAAGTTTCCTCTTCCCAAGGAGTTGTATTGCATAGTGTTTCCTTCTTGTTGTACTTTGCCTTGGATCTTGTATACATCTCTTGACCTTTCATGCATGAGGTCATAGGCCCTATAGTCTCTATCATCATGCTCTATCGACTTACAGAAGGTGCAATATAGGTTTCCAGGTGTCTAAACATACTTCTGCATGTAATACCACTCACCAGGGCGATGTCGGTTTCTGCATACTTTGCACCAGGGAAATGTGACTTGCTTCAAGGCGCTCGGAGCTCCTGAGGCCAAATATTCATGAAATACAGGGCATTGTTCCTTATCATGCCCCTCTGAGCTTCATCTGACACACCAGATGTCTTCTCTTTTGTCCTTTCCCTTATCCTTTTTTATGTCTTCGACCTGTAAAGAAAAATTGGTCAGCTGGCTCAAGATCTGGCTCATACCTGAGCTGGATTCTCCCATAGGGGTTGATTCAAGCTTCATGGCGATCTCTAGTGCCTCAGGCTGCGAAGCAATTTTCTGTTGCATCAGATGAACTCTGATGTGTGGTAACAGTGCAGCGATGAACCATTCTTTGTTATGTTCATCTGGGATCTTAAAAGTTAATCAGCTTGTTAAGGTCTTGAATCTCTGATCGAATTCCCAGACAGGTTCGGAAACCTTCTGTTTGATCTCCTTCAGCTCTGTAATACATCATGACTCCGATTTGGGTTTCTTGAATTCTGCAATCAGTGCATTCTTGATCTCATTCAATGGTTGGGGTTGTGCAAGTTCTTGGACAAGCTTCATGTACCAGCTCAGTGCACGATCTCTAAGAGTAGTGTTGAACTGGGTTCTTTTGACGGCCTCATCAGTGACATTCTTAATATTCCACACAGCTTCACACAGGAACCAGTGTTGATCTGGGTCTTCAGATCCATCCCCTCTAAAGATAGGTAACCTCATCTCATCCGCCATAGAGATACCTGGGTTTCCTATCTGAGTAGATTTTGAACTGCTAGTAGTAACACTCTGAGGACTCTGATGACTCTGATTACTCTGATTGCCTAGTGTTGTTGAAACAATAGGAGGGTTAGTGATACTTACTTCAGCAGTCAGTGTAGTTCCTGAGTTTTCTGGCTCATCTTGGTGAAGTTCTTCAGTTGCTCCTTCATCTGGCCTAGAGGGTTATGGACATTCTTTGTCTGTTAGATCTGCCTCTTCTCCGTTGTAGAAACCCTCTTCTCTGTATTTTTTCTTAAAGAGGTTCTCAAGGTGAACCACGCGAAATACTCTTCCACTGCATGTATGTCCCACCTCTGTGTCGATGTCGCTCTCTGAATTCTTGAACATCAGCCTTTTCAGATCTAGCAAGTATATTGTATCTTCAATATGTGGTTTTCATGCAAGAGCATATTGATTCTTAACTTCAGAAAATGCAAAAATTTCCCTGTGGGTCCTTTGAAAAAGTATCTCTCGACTTGGCTATACGATTCTACTTTGTCAACAGCAAATTCAATGATATACCCTCCAATGGTACTATCAAACCAATGATCTACTGCTCTGGATATAGCGTTGTCGACTCTTTTAACCTTATGTATCAGCGTCGGCGTCCAAACCATAGGGGGTCTAGATCTGATCTCGAACCGAGTATCAACTAAGCTAGCTAACCACTAAAACAACTCCTGATGGATTCCTCCAAAGAAGATCTCATGGATGTCGGTGAAAATGTATCTTTGTAGCCAATCTTCAGTACTCAACTTAGGGTTCTTGTTTTGGGCTTCAGCGAAGTCCCTCTCTTGATCTTCTATCCACTTTTAAATCTCTGTCTTCGATGGGAACCACCTTGACATTCCCTCACGAAGATTCCCATCACGACAATGGAACCATTTTTTGGCACAGGGGCAAACCCAAGGTTCACTTCAAGAGTGCACCAACAAGCCCTAACTACTAGCCCTTTCGGCAACACCTGCGAAGCAGATGCAGTCTCACCCGAAGTAGCTATGGGGGGTTTATAGGACAGAGATGTCTAAAACCAGGGGAATATCAAGTGGATCTTAACACAATACAGCGTAGTATACCTAGCTCACTTATCACTAAAATCTACTCCACATTCTATAAATCTGATCTAATACAATAATGCAATAACATTATATCAAAGACAAAGATAAAGCATCAATCATACACACATAACACTAGATATATGTGGTTCACCCTCTCCTTAGGGCTACGTCCACAGAACTGTGCTTATAGCAGATCTTCTTCTTCTTCTCTCTTTCTCTCCCCCTTCTGCACACCCAGCTGCGGGACTTTATCTTCGCACCCAGCTGAAGATCTTACAATGTCAGAAGGCTCTTACTCTCAACACTTCTCTCACTCACAATACAATATTCTCTCAATGAACAAAAATCAATAACAATGCTCAACAATAGTACCGAACCGACCTAGGTCCTCTCGACCTCTATTTATACAATATAGTCCCTCACCGATAGCCTTAGGTCGAGACCTAGGTGTCAAAACCCTAGATATACAAACCCTAGGTGTCTAAAACCCTAGGTCAACTTGACCCTCTTTTCCCAGGCTTCGCCAGCCTATCTCTCCTTTCTTCCCACGTGGTGCTAATGGTGTCTTTTCCCGCTATCTGAGTTGTCCTCGATCCATATAACTTTCTTATCTATCATCCCTGATCTCCTCATCCAACGGCTAGCTTTCTTGGGCTTCGCTCCTTCTTTTCTACTCGTTTGCTTACTTCGACCCAGTAATAGTCATTGTGTCTCCCATGAAGTTTGCATTCTACCTCTTCTTCCTTGATCTTAGCTTGACTCCATACCCAAGGGCCAACAGGGATGACAAGGACAATATCTTGGAGAAATTCGAGCGGCCCGCGAAGGAGGAGATGTGAGCCAGAGCATTGATGGTGTGGTAGAATATTGAGTCTGTGCATTAAATTATGAGAGAGACAGAAGAGTGACCTCCGTTTTTGCCTCTACAAAGCAAAACTTCCACAAAATTTAATTGTGGAGGTTTACATATGTTGTTTGTGAATTAAATTGTTTTTCTTATAGCTATTGTTGCACCTGCTCCTGCGTTCATCATCGTCGTCATCTCTAATTCAATTATTTTTAGGCACACATGTATAGATAAAACAAATTCAAAGTATAAAACACACATATATAACTATTTTGTATTTATCAAAAACTAAAAATGATTTCTATTTGCAAAAAAAATATGGAAAAGTAATCGTTGCTCCTATAATAGATAATATGCCCCATTCCCAGTGCGTTATATCAGAAATAGAGCACCACTTAGCAGTGCAGTTAGTTTAACACACCAGTGCTCCATGGTTATTCAAGCACCAACATGTATTTTACCGGTGTGTTGTGTTCTATAATGCATCGATAACAAGGCATCCCACAAGAAGCACCATTGTGCCATTTTACCTATGTTATGTGTGATGCAATGTAGTTGGTTCTATGGAACGCACTGCCATGTTAAAGTTTTTAGGTGGTAAACTAGACTGTGCAATAGGTTATATGGAATTCATCAGTGCTCCATGTTCCTTGGAGCACTGATGTCTTTTAAAGGTGCTTTTTCTTTTAGGAAGCACCAGTAACGGGGCATTCTATAAGATACACCACTGTGATAAATTGTTAAATATTTGGCCTAGTGGCATGTTGTGAACAACAATGGTCTGTTGTGTGGACTTGGATGCACCATTAGGTTAATTTTTTTATGATGGAACCTTGGTAGTACGGTTTGTTAAATGGAACACACTGAGGCTCCATTTTTCTTGGAGTACGCGCATTTTTTAGTGTTGTGTTTTCTTTTAGAATGCACTGATAACAGGGCATCCCATAAGATGCACCACTATGCTAAATCGTTAAATATTTTTCCTAGTGACTTTCTATGCATAGCACTTATATGTTTGGTGGACTTTGACACACCTCCAGGCTAAATTTTCCATGTCGAAAACTAGGTGGTGTGGTTGGTTAATGGAACGCATCGGTGCTCCAAGTGTCTTGGAGCACCGACGTTTTGTTTAATGGTGTGTTGATTTTTATAAGGCACCAGTAATGGGACGTCGAGGAAAATGCACCATTATGTTTATTTTTCAACATTTTCGAGGTGTCGTTATGTGAATGACACCGATGTGTTTATTGATCATGTACGCACTAGCGGTGGTGCTTCCTGTAAATTCACGGGACACACCGACGACATTGTTTCTTGTAAATTCACAAGATGCACCGATTGTGGTGCTTCCAATAAATTCAAAGGATGCACTATCTTCTAGGGTGAGTTGAAGCATTTTAGGGCGCCGCATGGAATAAAAAAAATCTAAAAAGGACCAAATTTGAAGCCAATTTCAAATTTTAATCCAATGAAAATAAAAATAACAAGGTAATGGACAATTTACACGGTCTCTTCTCTCTAGAGGAGGCATGGTTGCATCGTAAACAGGAAATGAAAAATCACAGTATTTTCAAAAAATTGGAAATGTGTGGAATCTATCGGTGGAGTTATCGAAATGATTGTAGAAAACTGCAAACATGGCGGCTATGGAAGGAGAGTGAGCACCAATGCTTGTCTGAGAGCTTGGAAGCATAGAATGATGTGTAACAATGAAAATCGATTTGATAATATTTTTTATTTTACCCTGCCATGGTGCACCCAACAGTTATACGCATCTAGGCGTCGTGTGTATATGCATCATTGCGCTTTGTTTCAGTGGAGCATTGCTATGTATTTTTTTTGTTTATAGCAGCTAACAGTGGACATTACTAGTTAAGCATCGGGGCATTATTTTTAGGTGTGCACTGGTGCATAGTGGCCATACATGAGAACCAGTAAAAAAAATCTCTAGTCGCCTGCCTCTTCTAGCAACCTTCGCTATAAACAGAGAAGGGAGAAATTTTTCGGGGAGGTTCCATAAAAACCTCCCCTAAAAGGTGTTCTCTTTGTAGTGCTCTTAGTTTTGAATAACGTGAAGAATAAAATCAACATTGCTAAAATTCGAACCAACTCCCACGAGTTGCATAGCGAAACTGGGCATTGGACAATTCCCCAAACGTCGTGGGATGAAAGAATTTGTCATCTTTGTGACACTAAAAGGGCTGAAGATGAAAATCACTCTCCCAGAGTTCCCTGTGTATGCTCAAATTAGATCACAATTTCAAAATATATGTCACAATATCGACCTTCTTAAAGCTTTTCAAACACAGAAATAAAATTATAAAGAATTCTAAGTAAATTGTTACCTCTTAAAAGTCCGATAAACCAATTTTAATCTTAGTGGATGTTAATCATCACACACACATTTTATTAACAAATATCAATAAATATTTTATAAAAATAAAAATAATTAATCACGAAACTTATGGATACAAAAAGAGCGAAAACGTCCAATAATAAACATGGACATTAAATAACTATATTTGAGTACCTTTCAAAACTTCAACACTAATTCCTCGATTTCTAATTATATGCTAAATAATTATTTTCAAGTAACTTCAAAAACTTCAACATTAATTCTTTCATTTGTAATTATATGTTGTTTTAAATAAACAAAAAATGTTTGCTAGTGTGTTCGTTACTTGCGAGACTAGCCTTTGGCTAGGAAACCGCGACCCAGTGGCATCTAAGTCGTCAAAATCACCCAGGGATCGCACCTGGCCTGGGCCACACCAACCCTTTACTGGTTGGATTTTTTAGGTGTCTCCTCCCGACTACAACGGATTTTAAATGTGGGTCGCCCTACAAATGAAACCCTTTGAAACCAATCACACTAACATGATTTGAATTGTTTTAAATAAAAATTAAGTTTAATACAAATATCATATTGGTGAGTTTTTATATTCATAGAAATAATTTTAAAATGCTATATTTATTTATTTGTTGTATCTAATTTGATATTCAAGAATTTAATTATTGATGTTAGAAATCTAATTTGATTATTAAGGTTAGAAATCTATACATTTTAGAAAAGAAAGAGATTAGAATTACAAATTTACATAGAAGAAATATGTTAAATTTTTTATTTTTTTAAGAGATATCTTATTTTTTTTAATTAGGCATATTTTAAGTGGTTATAGAAAAAGTTGTTACTATTTACACTCAGGTTTAAATTCCACTTTATAATGAGTTTGTTTTTTGTCATCTCATTATTGTTGAGATGTTAACTTAACCTTGAATTTAAAAAATTTGATTTATCTTTGATATTATTCTTCAAATGAAGAGAAGTGTTTAGTAAATTAGTCTACAAAATATATTAAAAAATACAATAATCTCATATTTTAAAAATAAAATTAATTTTAAAAAATCACAAAAATATAATATAAGGAAATATATGTAATAATTATTTATAAAAAATAACTTTCTCAAACAAATGGTAACAAAAATTTAGGAAAGGGAAGTATGATTCATAACAACAAAGATTTAGGAAAGGAAAGTATGATTCATAATAACATTTTATATGCAATTTATTATAAAAAGCATAGAAAATTAGCATTGATGAATTAAAAAAAATATATATATATATTTTATGCTAAGATTTATAAACTAAGTATTAAATTGGCATAAATTATTATTTCCCAGTGATATAAGGAAAATATAGTGAGACCTTCTTAGATTTTTTTGTATAGAAAAGGCTTAAATACTCTAAACTTATCATTTTTTCGATAACATTATACATGATCAAATACCCTAAACTTATCATTTTTTCGATAACATAACATTATACATGATCAAGGATGAATAATTATATCATTTAGATTTTCTTAGGACTATATATAATGTAGGTGGTATATAATGTATTTAGGACGTTGATATTTTCATTTTAGTTCCTACCAAGTAGGGAGTATACTTTTCATTTACAAGTCAAAATAGTTTGATTTTGCATTAGTGAATTTGTTTCACAAAAAATTTCATAAAATTTTATTATCTTTCCAAAAAATTATATATTAAAAAGAATTTCTTCATAATTAAAAAAAAAAAAATCATTTTTAAAATTCTAAACATTCAATTTTTTTATTGGTCAAAGACGCCTTTGACGAGACACAAATCTCTGAAGAAGGGCCATTAATTGTCAGATCAAAAAAATAAACTAAAAATAATTAACACTAGTTTTTTTTATAAATTGTCATGTTCCATGTGGCTTTGAATGCAAGGGATGTGGACTTGAATGGAGGTCTTAGTGGTGTACTATGTCATTGTTCCTAAGGTGTGGGATTGAATGCAAGGCTTTTTGGCATATGCTTGAATGCAGGGCTCAATATCGTAGTCTATCAATTTTCCCGAGGTGCAAATCAATAAGACCAAGAAGAGCTAGGGTAGAAATGGAAGCTAGGGTTAAGGTTTCTTAGTAGAGTTAGGGTTTCGTAATTTCTCCTACATGTTACAAAAAACATTTCCTTTCACATAACTTTGAAGGAATGGTGGAAAATCGATTTGGGAGGAGGATGTGTTTGTTTTCTAAGGATGCACTTGTTTTATGAGCTTCCTTTACAACAACAATGGTCATTGGGTAATACTGTATTTTGATAGTTTCCTATGATTGTCTTTATTGCCTTTATTTCACATGTGATGGAGATGAAGCATGTTATTTAGTCAACGCAAGGATAACAAGTATGTTAGTTGATCAATGCATCCTTAATCAAGAATCGAACTTGATCAAACATAGTGAATTTGAACAAAATTTCTCTACAAACCAATGTACAAAGACATACACCCACAACAAAGGTAAGTTCATTGGTTGTCTAAACTTTATATCTATCTTTCAACTACTATAGAAAACCTTAAAGACCAAGAATTAAAAAAAAAAATTAACATGATTTTGTGTAAGCAAAACCTCATAAAATCTCAACCGAATAAGTCAAAACTCTCGATGAAACAAGCAAATATCTTAGAGATTGTTAGTCCCTAAAGTTGCACTTGACTGTGAGAGGGGAAGCTAGGGCATCATCAGGTTATTGCAATAGTACTTTAAGGGTTTTATGAATTGGTTTTTTGAGGATGGTTGAAAGCTGGTTCAAGGGTTCAAGGTAAACATAGAACTCAAAATGAAGTCAGGAGATATCCCATTGATTTAGTAAAAGGTAGACACATAAATAGATCAGACAAATAAGGAAGATAAAGAAAGGAGATATGAGAGCATTCAATTTGTCAACCCCATATAGATATCTCATTTCAAAATGTAATTTAGAAACAAGAACATGTACTTGAAGGCAAATCTTGATAATAAACAATAACAGCAAAATCTTTATTGTGTTACTTAAGATCAAGAAAACAACAAATTGCAATAGTAAAATGACTTCAAGCAAGAAAAGAAGTAGAACATGAAATGAGAGAAAATCTGACCATCAACATGTCTTTGCCATTTAGTATCAATGTGGAATAAAATTGTCCTACAATGATATTCAAAAAAAGTCCCTGAAAGCCCAACTTTTCGACCCTAATACAATCTTTCTTTTGTCTATTTAAACTATACAGAGTATGACTACAGATCTTATTTTCTAGTATTCAGTTTGTAACAAGATCTGATCAATGCCTATCTTCTAGAGGAATCATCTCAAATGAGCACTTACATTGCCAATATAGTAGAAAGCTCAACAACTTAACTCAAAATGTCTTTTACAGCTAATTGGAAAATCCCACAAAATTTGGAATCATATCTTCACTGAGTTACCCATTCGAACTATCAAAAATCCATTTGATCAAAATATAAAGATTAAGCTATTCATCTTTTACTCCCTGAGTAATAGCATCAAAACTTTCAAAATTTCATGAAAGAACTTCATAAACTATCATGGTATAATGGTTGCACTGGCTTTGGTGTTCCTCTGCTTCAGTTTAGTTGTTAGCACAATATTGTGCCAATATAACCTGAAATTGGATTCTCGCGGCTCCTTAAGCAGTGTTTTTTGTTCCTTTCTCTTCTTCTTGAAATCATGTATCTTCTCTTGTTGTCTGGCATTCCATTGCTCCACCTAAGATTTTTCTTTCTTTAATTGCTTCACCATTTCCTATAGCTCCTTAATCCTGTCTTTTTCACTTCTGACTTTAGCTTTAAACTCTGGGAATTCCTCTACAGGTGTAGGTAAGTTCAGGTCTATAGCAGCCTGAGGTTTTCTTAATTTGATCCGGTATCTAGAAGATAATCCAGTTCTATGATCTTCATCATCAATGTTATCTGAATCCCTGGTCTCTGGAAGGTCTGGAATCTAATCTGGTTCTGCAAAAGGATCATCTTTGTCATCAGAAACTACACCTATACCTCTAAACACAACTTCAGATTTTGAAGTTGATCTAGTGGTTGCTCTTGTCACAGGTTTCCTGGAGTATTGAGAAACTTGTTTTCCTTTTTCTTGTCTCTTCCCCAAGTTTTCAGTTTCTTTCTCATTCATGTGCAAAGAAGGTGTCTATGTCTGTTTCTTGATGCATGTTCTAGAATCTTATGAATTATCCTCTATGATTATAATATTCTCTTTTTTAATGGATGGATCAAACATGGCCTTTGAATTTAATCTGAATTTATCGACAACCCTGGTGGAGTTTCTCCTAGGACACTTAGGCACACGTGTAGGCTTTTTCCTCTGTTTTTTACCCTTTGCATTCTTTTTACTTGTAGATTTATGTTTCTACTTGATTGGAGAATTAATTGGGTTCATAGCATAATCCGCATCCTCATCAACTTCCATCTTTATCTCTGGATCAAGAAAAATGTCAATATCTTCATATGGTTTAGATTTCTTACCTCGACTAGTGGTAGCTTCTTCCTAACCTTTACCTATATGAACATCTCCAAAGGTTTTTCGAGTTTGCATCTTCCTCTTGCTAGCCCGTGTTACCCTAGCTGCAAATGATTCTTCTTTAATAAGGAATTCAGTGGCTTTACCAGTCTGTTTTTGTTGGGATGATTTCTTCCCTTTGGCCTTTTTAGATTTAATCGATTGTGTATCGTTTCCTAAAGACTGGATTAGCCAATCCCAGGGTCTCTAGACTTCATTTAAAGAGGAGATTACCAATGTCTTTATTAAACCCTGGTGAAAAAGGTTGCATTTAGCTGCAGCAGGATGAGACTGCACCCTCTTGGATATTTTAGATAAACTCTTAAGTAGGAAGTAGGGTAAATTGAGAGGATAACCACCATTAATGTGAATTAGCAGCCTGATATGGTAAAGATAAACCAATGAAAACCTACCCTCACACGTGATATACCTGTGGATGATCAGCAAAGTGGTATGCCATTCCTTCTTTACCCAGCTATGTGGTATTCCTTTTTTCCAGTTAGGGTTTTGTTTCTCTGGAATTAAGAACCGATTCACAAATTCCATAACCACATTCTCCTTCTTCCACCAATTGACAATTTACAGGCTCTAGCAATTGAATGTTCAGTCACCATCATTAGTAATTTCCCAACTATAGCTTCAAAGCCATCAAAATTTTGTGCGAATACCATTGAAATATGTTCATCGTGTCCTTGGAAGGTTGTGAAAAACTCAAACCAACCTGCATCTTTAAACCTCTACACCATTTGGAAGTATGCTTCAAGTAATTATGTGCCCTCAGGTTCCAGTCTGATAATCTGTCCACTCTTCTTCGGTGCCATGCTGTTGATATGGAAATGTAAATAGATCGGCGAGAATTGTTGATTGGAATTCTCAGTTCCCGTGGGCTGTTAGAAACTAATAATCTCTTATTCCTTCAATTTGATCTCTGCACAAGAAACCTGACACACTAAAAATAGAAGGTGATGGTTTTGTTAATGATATCCAATCACGTTGATTTGATGTGGGTAAGGAAGGTACAACTCAATCCCTCACATATAGTTGTTATAATTACAGTATCAACCCGCGAAGAGATCGTGGAGAGGCATGCAAATCCTCTAATCACGATTTGAGAAATTATGACGTGATCAAGGTGAGTTGGCGCATGTAAAAACATGATTATCCCTAGCGTTGCAGGAATAGCGTTATTCCTGTAGTGGAATTCATGACTTGGCAGAAATTTTGAAAATTCAAAAATGAATAGACAAGTGATGTGATAAGATTCATCAAATCAAATCCTAAACATTTAAAAACTTAAGAAAATCATTTAAAAGTGCAAAAATTGCAAAAATGACAAATCAAACCAAGGGGTAAAAATCAAATTTCAAGCAACAAAGCATAAGCAGGGAGGATTAAGGATTAGGGACACTCGCTTGATAAAAAACAAAGTTAGAGACTAACAGAGACTTTAGATTTACCAAGAGATAAACTTCAAGATAAACCTCGTAAGTTGTAAAAACAATGTAGATAGCCTATTATCTCTGGATCAAGAAAAATGTCAATATCTTCATATGGTTTAGATTTCTTACCTCGACTAGTGGTAGCTTCTTCCTGACCTTTACCTACATGAACATCTCCAAAGTTTTGTTGAGTTTGCATCTTCCTCTTGCTAGCTCGTGTTACCCTAGCAACAAATGATTCTTCTTTAATAAGGAATTCAGTGGTTTTACCAGTCTGTTTCTGTTGGGATGATTTCTTCCCTTTGGCCTTTTTAGATTTAATTGATTGTGTATCATTTCCTAAAGACTAGATTAGCCAATCCCAGGGTCTCTAGACTTCATTTAAAGAGGAGATTACCAATGTCTTTATTAAACCCTAGTGAAAAAGGTTGCATTTAGCTGTAGCAGGATGAGACTACACCCTCTTGGATATTTTAGATAAGCTCTTAAGTAGGAAGTAGGGTAAATTGAGAGGATAATCACCATTAATGTGAATTAGCAGCCTGATATGGTAAAGATAAACCAGTGAAAACCTACCCTCACAAGTGATATACCTGTGGATGATCAGCAAAGTGGTATGCCATTCCTTCTTTACCCAGCTATGTGGTATTCCTTATTTCCAGTTAGGGTTTTGTTTCTCTGGAATTAAGAACCCATTCACAAATTCCATAACCACATTCTCCTTCTTCCACCACCTTTCTCCACCAACTGACAATTTACAGGCTCTAGCAATTGAATGTTCAGTCACCATCATTAGTAATTTCCCAACCACAGCTTCAAAGCCATCAAAATTTTGTGTGAATACCATTGAAATATGTTCATCATGTCCCTGGAAGGTTGTGAAAAACTCAAACCAACTTGCATCTTTAAACCTCTGCACCATTTGGAAGTATGCTTCAAGTAATTATGTGCCCTCGGGTTCCAGTCTGATAATCTATCCACTCTTCTTCAGTGCCATGTTGTTGATATGGAAACGTAAATAGATCAACGAGAATTGTTGATTGGAATTCTCAGTTCTCGTGGGTTGTTAGAAACTAATAATCTCTTATTCCTTCAATTTGATCTCTGCACAGGAAACCCGACACACTAAAAATAGAAGGTGATGGTTTTGTTAATGATATCCAAACATGTTGATTTGATGTGGGTAAGKAAGGCACAACTCAATCCCTCACATATAGTTGTTATAATTACAGTATCAACCCGAGAAGAGATCATGGAGAGGCATGCAGATCCTCTAATCACGATTTGAGAAATGATGACGTGATCAGGGCGAGCTRGCGCATGTAAAAACATGATTATCCCTAGCGCTRCAGGAATAGCGTTATTCCTGTAGTGCCATTCATGACTTGGCAGAAATTTTGAAAATTCAAAAATGAATAGACAAGTGATGTGACAAGATTCATCAAATCAAATCCTAAACCTTTAAAAACTTAAGAAAATCATTTAAAAGTGCAAAAATTGCAAAAATGACAAATCAAACCAAGGGGTAAAAATCGAATTTCAAGCAACAAAGCATAAGCAGGGAGGATTAAGGATTAGGGACGCTCACTTAATAAAAAACAAAGTTAGAGACTAACAGAGACTTTAGATTTATCAAGAGATAAACTTCAAGATAAACCTCGTAAGTTGTAAAAACAATGTAGATAGTCTATTACTTGTAGAAACGAGTTCTCTCTTGAAGTGATGAAAAATAAAAGGATGTTTACATGCAAATCCATTCTATTTTATGGCTTTGATGCTTGCGATTTCATTTTAACATTTATGTTGTCTCATTGAGTGAAAAATGAATTTTATCTTGTGTAACTTTTAAGATTTGAGATTGTAGATCGGTAAGGTATCAAGGTTTTTGGCTCTTTGTATTATAGGTATCATTCTATATTTTCCATAACATTTTTTTTCTTAGATAGTAGAGTTTAGATCTTCTATTATATTTTCTTTGGTATTTTTTAGATTTTTTGTATCTTATATTAGATGTGTTCTCACAATGTATTAATATTATTGTGACCTATTTGTAGAAATACCTAATAGTAATTAACCATTCCCCAAATCATTTATATATTCCCTTGGAAATGGCTACTTCATATGTTGTTGATGATACCTAGTCTTTGGAAAAACAAATTACTCTTTGTAGAGAATTTTCAACAATTGTATTATTATGATTTGATGTTGATAGTTGATGTAAGTTGCAACATATGCTTCTTCCATGTAAGTTGCAACATATGCTTCTTCCATGGTTATCTTGCCACCACCACCAACAAGGGATTAGACCCTCAAAAATGCAGTTCCCTTGTGCTTATTAAATCTTTGTTAAATGTACTGCATGGTTTGGATAGATTTTTCTATCCTCAATGTAAAGTGGAGATTGCAGTGAATTTCACTAAGTTTCACAATTATCTAACTATGTTATTCAATGGAGGCTTCATGGCGACTGCAACAAAAACGCATCATAGATTCAAACACATTAAAACACCTCATGGAAGGAGGAAGATCCATGACAACAATTTTTCAAACTTATATCATAGAAGTTGGACTAACCCTCACTTCTTTGTCATGTGATACATACCAGCAATAATGTTGTCATATAATTTTTGTTGGCATATGATAACTTGTTTATTGTGAAATTTCTAAATCTATATTGCTTTGCATCACAAAATGGCAGGGACTTGGTCTACAACTCTCACTCTTGTTCATAATAGAGTTGATGTTCTTTGTTTTAAAGGAAATTAATCACTTTAAATATACATATCATCATGTTGTACATTACACCCATTGTATTCACTAAAAAAAATTAATATAAAAATTTATTAGCTGTAATAATAAAAACAATAACAAAATGACTCGTTCCAAAACTTTAAAAAAAAAACCATTATTTTATTTTAAATAATAATTTATTATTAGTACTTTACATATGTTTTTTTTAATTATATTAACTAGATTTAATTACTTGTAAATATTAATATTAAATTAAATCCAATTATAACTATAGAACTGAAATTGAGAACAAATAACCACTTAAGTGGGCTAAAATATGCACAAAATCTTGATGGGGAGACAAAGCTTGGTTTGGGTTTAGGTGTTAGGGTGGAAAATGGAGCTAGATGAGGTGGATTTCTCACCAAATCCACTCGAAGGTCATGACATTTGGGTATTCAAACCCATCATAGGTGTCTCAACAACGTTGTCTCTAGGGGATAGATTCTTTAACACCTCGGGGTCAATATCTTAGCAACCATAGCCTATGGGTCTTGACATACAAGTGGAGAGGGTATCAATGAGACTGGAGTTAAATAGTGGAATTTGTGTATATGTCAGGTTGTATGAGGAGGTCACATTACATTCGAGCATTCCTTTGGTGGAGCTAGTGGGGTAGTGGGTTGTTAGAAGAAATTTAAGGCTCCATTCAATTAGTCAGCTAACTCATTCATGTCAACATATTTTGATCGTGAAAGTATACCTTGTAGTTCATTTCCATGCATTTAGTCATTTTATGGGTTCGTAATTCCTGTCAGACTAGGGTTTTATGGTGACATGGTGTATCAAAGTGGTAGTCTAGTCCTGTCGTCTCAGGTGCAGACAGTTTCTAGTGTATATTTTTCTCGATGGGGGGAGAAATTATTCATTAGCTAGAGATTTGTGTCCTTGGAACTAGACACAAATCTTTCCATCAATGGTAGTGACTCCTAGGTTTTTAAGATTCAAAGAGGTTACTAATGGCGAATTTGTTCTAGTGAGTGTTGGGGGGGATTTTTCTTATTTTTCAAGTGGTCACTCCATCGACAATAGCTCTAGATGCCAACCCAAGTTTTAGCAGTGTAGAAGATATCGTGGCAAGGTATGTGGGAATTTTGATGCAAGGGTTGGTGAAGGGAAGACCAAAGAGCATAAAAAGTGTGTAAATCTCAATGGCTCCCCGGTCACACTAGTGTTAGGGAAGGATATAAGGATGAATGAAGTTGTGGGGCTCGCAACAATTGCAGTGGCAAGTAGGTTTTTGGGCAAGTGAATGGTTGAAGTGGCCCTTAGGGAGTGAGTGAAGGCTTCTTGGGGGAAGGTGGTTGGATCAATAGAGAAAATTTTAGGTATAAAATGGGCCTCTTAAGAAAAATAATAAAATAAGAGTAATGAATTTTCAAAGGGAAAGAAAGAAAACTATTTTTTTTAATTATATTTTCGACTTATATCCTTATATGTTCACTCAAATTTAAAGTATAGGCACTCATTGGATGCAAACCAGCGAGTACCCACAAAGAAACATATTTTTTTTCATGTATTTCTAGTTTATCTCACTCTAGGTCCATCAAAAGTATGTAGAGTGGTACTCGTTGGATATCGAATTTAATTATGCATACAATGAGTGTCTACACTTGAAATTTGAGGGAACCTATCAGGAGATAAGTCAAAAATACGATTAAAAAGGTAGTTTTTTTTTTCTTTCCCTACAAAACTGTTTACCCCTATGGTTGACTTCACCATCTCGAATCCTATTGGTTCTTTTAAAGTTGAGGATGATAGCATATTTTTTTTTTTGAGGCTCATTTTTTACCTCAAATTTTCTATAATGACTTGCCTAAATTTTGCATTCTTACTTGTGGGTAGATAGGGTTTTCATTCAAGTCAGATGAATATGGTAAGAAAATTCTAGATTGTGTGTCAAAGTGGGGATCAACAATGTTTCTTGTGAAGCAATGGAAACTCTTCTTCGATGCAAGGATACAAAAGATGGAAATTGTTCCCATTTGGGTGAAATTGCATGGCCATCCTACTAAGTTTTCGTCTTTAGATGTTTTTAAATCCATTGGGAATGAGTTAGGTGTCTTCTATGAAGTAGACATGGGGTTTGCAGATTTGGGTGTGATGATAATGGCAAAAATTCTCGTGGGCATTGACATTCGAGAAGGGTTGGCAGCATAAATAACTCTACATAAGGGTACTGAATCTTTCACTCAAAGCCTAGATCACAATGGAGTTACATTTACATGTGAGATATGCAATGTCTAGGGGCATGTGGTAAAGGATTGTACTTTTTATTTTCATCCAGGGATTTGGATGAAGAAGGGAGATATAAGTGATAAGGAGGAGGCTTTGAATAATTTGATGGAAGTTGTATCGACGATTGACAAGACCCAAGAACCAGATATCAATTTGGTTTCTATTGATATGAAGGCCAATGAAAGGGTTTTGAATGGTTTAAGTAACATAAGTGTGAATGTGGTTCTGAAAATTAGTCCCGAGTCAGTCCGTGTAAATGAGATATAGCTAGTAGTGCGAGAGAAAGCCACCAAGACATTGTCAGGACCATGCTATCATGTGAAAGTATTTATATTATTGATCTCACTTCATTAAGTAGGATTCCTATTGTTTTGAGTGGGTTAGGCGAGATTTATGTTTCTACTTTTAGGAGTATTGATGATCATATAGGTAATGGTGGGATTTACAAGGGATTTGGAAGGGGAGGGAAGTTTGTCTTCTTCTTCCATTTCGAAAGTTTGGGATCTATTCTTAGGGATGGAACTTATGAGAATCTATCAAACCAGTATAAATATTGGCCAGATGGTATAGCTTTGGTATCCTTAGGTGAGGAGGATATTGGTTTTGAAGAAACTTCTATATACATACTCAAACCTAGAAAAGGAAATTTAATGGATAGTGAAAGGTGGGTGGTAGGGGATTTGGCAATGAAGATATAAAAGGAAAAAAGGGGGTAACAGAGGTTCTTAAAGCAAGCTAGATCATGGGGTTGGGGTATTAATTATCATGTTGTCTTTAAACTATAGGGTTTTGGGCCACCCCTCTAAAAACAAATACCTAAAAAGGCTTGTAAAGACCCAAAATGTATATATATTATTAATTTGGGAGTCTATGGGGGAGGGAGATAGAATATTTTTTGACTTAAAAAAAAGATCATAAATGGATGGGATTTTTTTTCTTCTTATTGGAGGGGTAGATTTGGTGGATTATTGTTTGGATGGAGGACTAGATCTCTTGTGTGCTCTGTCTCTTGAGCTTTTGACTTAGGGTTGGGCATGGCATTATACTCACAAGAGCTAGGGATGGATTTCTCAATTTTGAATATATATGGAACCTATGTTGATAGGGTCTCAGAAGAAGTTTGGTAGAACCAAACAACTTGACAATGATCATATTTTTATGGGAGGGACACTAATTTTTTTAAAGGAAATGTTGAGATTTAAAGTGAAGTTTCCCAAGTGGACCCTCTTTCAAAAAAAATTGTTATGGATTTGGGAGAAAGAGTGCTTTGTGATGTAGTGATAGTGAGAATAAATCCCACCTAGAGAAACAAGAGTGTTGGATCTAACATGGTTTCCAAGAGACTTGATAAGTGTCTAGTGACAAAAGGTTTTTTAAATAACCATATGAGAATTAAACAATGGGTTGGGACAACCGGTGACTTTAATCATTTTCCTAAATTACTAGAGGTGGATATGGGGGGTGAAAAGCCTCCCAAACCGTTCAAATTCAGTGCACAATGGCTAGAAGACGAGGACTACAAAAATCTTGTAAAGGATCAATGCACCCCTTTTGATAGGGAAAGTAGGGAATCTACGACTATCCAATTTTTATCCAATCTAAAGAAGGTAAAGCAGAATTCTATAAAATAGGCAAGTGAAATTAGAATTAAAATTACAAGTATTTTATTGAGATTGAAAGTAAGTTGGAGGATATCTACTTTTAAGATGTCTAAGGGTTCACTAATGAGGAGCACAACTCCTTGATTGTTGACTTAGAAAAAAGAAAGAGGTAGTTGTTGGATGAGAAAGAGGCTACATGAAGACTCAAACACATAGCTTTATGGATGGAAAAGGGTGATGATAATACAAACTTCTTCCATTAGTTTTCTAATCATATAAAAAATGTGATTTTCATATGGAAGATGGAGGGATTTTATGGATCTTCAATTTCAAGATTTAGGGACCTAGCAAGGGTAGGCATCAATCATTTCAATGGTATTTTCAAGGAGGGTGATAGGGCTTCAATAACTAAGATGGTTAGACTGGAAATTTTATTTCCCAACTTTGTATCAGATGATGATAATGTGAGCTTGATGGAAGCTATTTCAAAGGAATAACTTAAGTGTTGCACTCCGTCTACAAGGGTGGCCGATGGAATTCTTATTAGGGTTTTATGATCTTCAAGAGGAGGATCTTTTAATATTGATTGAGGATTCTAGGATAATTGGTAAGATCTTGGGAACCTTTAATTCCACTTTCATTGCCTTGATTTCYGAATCAGACAACCCTTTCAATTCCGAGAGAGTATAGGCCCACTTCTCTGTGCAATGGCATATATAAAATAATTTCTAAGATTATTACTAGAAGGGTGGAAGAGCTATTATCAAAATCAATCTCCCAAGAGCARTTTGGGTTTCTAGCGAGGAGGAAAATTTATGAAGCTATGGGGGTGGCTTATGAAATATTTCATTCTATAAAGGTTAAAAGGTTCCCTACCATGGTAATCAAGGTGGATTTGTCAAAATCTTGTGATAGGGTAAGTTGGATTTACTTGAGGTTGATGCTCATACATGTGGCCTTCACACTCAACTTTGTCAATTGGGTCATAAACTCTGTAACCACAGTCTCTTTTATAGTTTCAATTAATATTTCAACAATTGATTTCTTTAGTCCATGGAGAGGGTTAATATAGGGGTGTCCACTCTACCCTTTACTATTAATTATGTTGGATGAAGGGTTGATTAGAGGCATGTACAAGGAAAAATCATTTTGAGTTTTTAAAGGGTTTAGAGTTGGCAAGTCTCCATATGTTTTCCATCTAGTATTTGTTGATGATGTCATTTTATTATGTGATGGTACGAGAAGAGATGCATAAAAACTAAGAGAAATTATGGATTTATATTGTAAGGCTACATGAATGATGATTAACATGGGGAAATCTATGATTTCTTTTATGGATGTTAGTGAGGAGGATAAAGAGCAGTTTAAAAAAATGTTTTGTTTCAAAGAAATGGACTACAATCAGGTATAAAATATCTTAGATTCTATTTAAAGCCAGATTATTACATCAAAAGGGATTAAGTATGGATGGTTTATAAAGTAGAGAAAATACTAGCCTTATGGTGTAATAGGTGGTTATCCAAGGGGGCATATTAGTGTTGGTTAAATTAGTGTTGGAGACATTCTGGTGTATTGGGTATCATTGTCATTCATACTAGAAGGAGTTTTAGAGAAAGCGAGAAGAATAAGTTTCAAATTTCTTTGGGATGGGCAGAGTTTGAGGAATAACTTCCCCTGGCTAGCATGGAGGAAGATTGTAGCCCCAAAGGAAATGGGTGGATGGGGTATCGAAAATATTCATTGCTTTGCAAAGGAATTGGTTGCAAAATGTGCGTGGAGAATAATTGAAGGTAGAGGGTTGTGGTGTAAAGTGGTAAAGAAAAAATGCATTGAACCTACGTCGATGGAGGACTAGATTAGATAAGAAACTAAGTCCTTTCAAAATGCTTCAATAATATGGAAAGTAGTTGTTCCGCCCTTCCCTTTAATTGGTGAGTGGCTTGTGTGGAAGGTAGGTGTTGGGAATAAAGTTAAATCGGGAGATGATCCTTGGGTAGGGTGTGATTTGAATTTCAGGTTTCCCAAGATAATGGTGGGATCATTAAGAGAAAGATATTTTATTAATTATCACAAGTTGCAGATCTAGTGAGATATTGTATTCTGAGTAAGGAATGGATTGAATATGATAGGCTAGTATTTAAGGGAGAGGAGGGATAGTTATGTAACAATTACTATCAATATTTAAATAAAAACCATGTTAGGAACAAAGAGGAGGAAGATGAGATTATTTGGTCTCATGGTGCTAGATACTCTCTAAAATTAGGATATAAGGTTTTGAGGGAGGAGGATTTTCCTTTGATTCCACATTGGCGGTATAAAAGTGTTTAAAACTTCAAGTGTCCACTAAATATTAAGATTTTTTTTGTGGCTTCCAATAAATCAAAGGGTTCCCACCTGGGATTTCATGCAAAGGAGAAGTTGGCAGGGTCCTAGATTATGCCCTTTATGTAAGATATGCAATGAAAATGTTTTGCATATGATCATTCATTGTTGTTATGTGGTGTCTATATGTAAAGAATTAAAAGTTTTATCGGGCCTAAGAAATACTTGGGGGGGAATTATAGTGGAATCTACTATGAATTCCTAGTGTCAAAATCCTTCAAATAGTATGTATAAGGCACTCCCTCATTATGGTGTTGGGGTTATGGTTATCGAGGATTGAAAGCATTTTTTAAGGATCTATAAAACCTCCATAGTCATCTACTTCTCAAGGATTGTCAATTCTTAAACACTTCAAACATTTTGATAATAACAAGCCTTCAAGATTGGTGACTAATATAAGCATAGATAAATTAGGAGCTTGGGCCTATTTTGATGGGGTTGATCAAGGGGATCTATTTATTGGTGGGGTTGGGGGGATTATATACTTGTCTGATACCCACTGGTATAAATTCAAAGTAAGTCTAGGAAGAAGCAGAAATAACAAAACTAAGTTGATGGCCTTCAAACTAGTTTTAAGAATGTCAATAGAAAAAGGTGTTCAAAAAATCCAAATCATGGGTGACTAACTATTAGTCTTTGAATGGAAGAAAGGGGAAAGGGAATTGGAAAATGTTGTCCTAAGGCCGATATAATTTGAGGAGATTCATAATATAAAAGCCTCAATAGCTAATGTAACTTTTGTTCATGTCTATAGAGAAAGGAGCATGACAAAAAACTTATTGTTAAAGGAAGGTTTGTATATAGGTCGAGGACCGTGGCACCGATGAGAACAAGAAGGAGATACTCTTTCTGAATATGACCTAGGTACCTACATATAAAGAATTGATGTGATATTGATATCAACCCGAGGAGAAGACTATATGTTATTATAGTTTCTATCATCTTGGAGGTTTAATTTTATATCTTCTTTTGAAGAGTTTGAGACATATCTCAGGGATAATGCAAGAAGACTATATAAAACAATTGTTCAAAATTTTGACAAGATTCAGAATATAAAAGCCTCAATGGCTAATGTAAGTTTTGTTCATGTCTATAAAGAAAGAAACATGATAAAAAACTTATTGTCAAAGAAAGGTTTGTAGATAAGTCAATGACTATGGCATCGATGGGAACAACAAAGAGAGACTCTTTCTAAATATGACCTAGGTACCTACATATAAGGAATTGATGTGATACTGATATCAGCCCAAGAAGAAGAATATATGTTATTATCGTTTCTATCATCTTGGAGCTTTAATTTTATGACTTCTTTTGAACAATTTAAGACATATCTCAAGGATAATGCAAGAAGACTATATAAAATAACTATTTAAAAGTCTTTCAAAAAATTGTCTTATAGTATTTTATAACTATAGTTTTTGGTTTTTCTTTTTTCCTTTTTTGAAAATTAAACCAAGAAGGTGGTTCTCGTATTAGAGGCATATAGTTCTATGTTGGGTCTATTATGTCTTGACTATGATA
>JASDQU010104512.1:180334-192678 GCA_032191745.1 Picea mariana
AATGAGCCTTCTCCCCTTAGGGTTTTGATTTGGTGGCCCTGCCATTGCAGCACCATTAAACCTAACCCTCCCGTCCTTAGGTTTAAGTCCTTCCAAGCCATTAGCCTTTCTCCATTTGACTCCATTAACCCAAGGCACTAGTCTAAAACCAAAACGTTGAGTCTTTTATGTTCAAAACATCTTTCAAGCTTTCTTGATTTGAAACCCTAACTAACCCTAGCGTCTAGACTAACCCTAATTGCTGATGACGTCTTGCCCTATTTAAACTTTTGCTTGGTCTAAAACTTGCGGCTAGGTCATCTATTGATAGCCATAGAGGTGTTAAGCAATTTCATTGGCTCAATTAGCAAAACGTTCACCTCTTTGTCTAGCTAACTTAACCCTAACTAGCTAGTGACGTCACATTTATTTTGATCTCTTGTTTGGTATAAGACGTTGTGATTTTGTCATATAGCATTTGGCATTGAAGTATAGATTATTTTCATTGGCTTAGTGTGCAAAACGTTCACTTCTTTGCCCTTCAAAAGTAACTTAGAAATAGGGCTGACGTCACCCTAAATCTGCATAGTGACGCAGCAACAATATTTATGTATGAGCAGATTTATTGCATTGAGATATGATAAGGATTGATTTTATACATTGAATGCAAGTATCACTTTGTATTTATTGAAGAAGTATTATAAACCTTTGTCTTTATTTGCAATCATTGACTTCGTCAATAATTACATTTATTATTGCTCATATGTATTAAAGATAGTCATTAATATTTGAAGTGCTAACCACTGTATGCACATTTTAGTTTTATTTGCCTTGTCTTGCAAACAGGTGCCTTTCCCAGTGGGATACCTTCATCCTTGACTATCTCTCTTGGCAGTAATCTGTGAAAGGAAACCCTTATCTTGATCCTTTAAACCTTAAGCCCTTTCAGAATCCCAGATTACTAGGGACATCTCCCTTGGGATTAGCAACCCTGAATAGAAAGAGCTCCCCATTGAGGTGACAGTGGGTGGGGAAGCTCCTGTTACGCCAGTTTGAGCCTTGCCTTCAAGCTACTTAAACCTACCCTACAAACTGTGCGATAACACCAATGATTAGCACATACAATAATACTCAAAACACATAACACTCCTCTCAATCTTTACAACTCTAAATGCTGTTCTAACACTTATAAGCATGCATGAAATTGACACATAAGTTTTTGGTCAACATGACCCTGGAAAAACCCCCATGGGGAAAACTAGTTTGGAGTAGATGTATATATTTGGAGATCTCAAAGCATAAATACAACAATGAAAACTACAAGAAGTGAACTTGGTACAATAGAAACCAATCTTGGATGCTTTGGAGTCCCTTGTCGATGTGCCTGCTAGCCCATGAATGAAGGCGCCCTTAGCCTTGGTGCGCCCTTCTTTCCTTGCTAAACCCTTAGCCTCTTTACCTTGCTGTTTGCCTTTGCTTTGAGATGCCTTTGCCTTTACCCACTTGTAGATGCGCCCTTCTTGAAGAATTCTTGAGATATTTGGTGAAGCTCTTGGACATGTGCGCCCTCCTCTTGTCCAAACCCCACAAAGGCTGCGCCCCTATTCCTTGGGCTTCTCCAACCTACCACACGTGCCACTGCTGCCTAGTCTGCCTCCCAAAACATCCATGATGCTGGGTGATGTCATGGTCAAGGTGGTGATGTCTTAGGCCTCCCAAGGCCAACGTTCCACTGAGGAAGGGTCATCCCCCCTAGGTCAAGCTCTGCCGGGGTGCCCCTGGTGGAACGTCCTCTTCTCCTCTAGTGCAAGGCTCCAGATCCATCTCTATCCTGTATCTCCCCTTGATGGGGTCTCAACATCCACCTGATGGGCTCTTCAGCCCCATGGAGGTCCGAACTAATCATCTCCCCATGTGTATCGGTCCAAGATGGTACCTGTCCGTCGGGCATGGTCATGCACATCAAAAGCTACACCCTCCATGGGCTCATCAGTCACAGGGATCATAGCAATGTCAATCACATTTCATCATCAATATTAATAAACATATGCAGAAAACCCCTAATAGATCAATCAATAGCTCAAAGACGTTACACAAACCTACTATACAAGTCTGGGAAAAGGGCAAGGCATCCTATTGGGCTAGTGTCCACTGAATAAGGGAAGTTCCTGGAAGAAACCTCTTCCAAGCCATGTAAGTGGATGAAGTGGTCAAGGGATGTCCAAGAAGGTGGGTGCAATGAAGGCCAAGGATGCAAGATGTTATCTGTGGGTGCCTTTGTAGAAGGCGAGCTGTACCTGTCATGGATGCAATTCTTTCCAAGCCCATTCATGCCTTTTATTCCTTTTGTTATTTCATTTTTTATTGCTTTTCTCTTTCTTTTTTGCTCAATAGATAATCAGGGGACACTGCCCTGGCATGGTGACCAGTGGTGACATCGTTACCCACAAGTACTTTCACAGTAATGAGAAGGCTGGCTCGTGATGAGACCCCCTTTCCCTTGGCCATGCAACCAAAGGTCACTGCCCTGGCGTGGTAATCAGCCGATGGCAATGTCATACTGCTAGGTACCCATGGACCTAATAGGTTGGCTCGTGATGAGACCCCCTATCCCCTGGTTAGGTCTTGTTTTATTATTTTTAGTGTCCCTCTTGTTTCTTGTCGAGAATTCTTTTATTGCTTTCTTTGGGATCCCTGGGTGAGGCATCTCGAGGTTTTATTCTCAGGCTTTTATCTTTTACTAGCTTGCTTTTACCTTCTGGGCCTTTAGCCCCTTCTTCCCACTAGATAAGGTGCAACCCTAGAAAAGGTCAACCTAGTGCTCGGACAAGTGGAATGGGACAGGTGAGTGGGAAACAAGATGGAAAAGTGAAACTGTGAAGGGAGTGGACGATGGCTTCTCAGAGACAACCCCAATGGCTAACCAAAACCAACAGACACAGGCTTACTAAGACATCTTGTCAATCCCCAAAACATGGTCAAGTGGGTAAGTGTAAGATCCAAGCAGTTGTTAGAAATAAAAGGAATCAGATGCATACATTCAATGGTTTTGATGATTAAAGTGACACATACCATGCTACCTGAACTAATTACCTCATGAAGCAAGAACCTTCTCTGACACAAGACCAAGCCGATGGTGGTGGAGGCTGCTGCTGCTGCTAACCGGATAAAGATGTTGGAAGAGAGAAAAGGTGGGCCCTCCAGGGCCATGCTGAAGCCAATCCTGCTCTCGGTACTCCATGTCTAGGACTTGTGGGCCTTGAGACATGATCTCCTAGTTATCCTTGAAAGTGGGGGATAACAGGTCTCAGCATTCATCTGGTGGGCTCTTCAACCCCATGGAGGTCCGAACTAATCATCTCCCCATGTGTACCTGTCCAATGTGGTACCTGTCCGTCGGGTATGATCCTTCACATCAACAGATACGCTCTCCATGGGCTCATAAGTCACAGGGATCATAGCAATGTCAATCACATCCAATCATCGATTTTATTAAACATGTGCATAAAACCCTTTTTAGTTAGTCAAGTGCTCCAAGACATTATACAAATCTGCAAGGCAAGTTTGGAGGAAGTGTCAGAGCATCCTATTGAGCTAGTGTCCACTGGAAAAAGGGATGTTTCCGGAAGAGATCAAATCCAATTCATGTTAATGGGTGAGGTGGATAAGGGATGTCCTGACAAGGGGTGCAACGATAGCAGGGAAATGCAAGGCTTACCTGTGGGTGACTTTGTAGAAGGCTAGCTGTACCTGTCCTGGATGCAAATGTTTCCACTTATTTCTTTATTGCTCTTTCTTTCAAGAAGCTAATCAGGGGACAGTGCCCTGGCGTGGTGACCAGTGGTGGCAATGTTACCCACAAGCACTTTCACGGAAATGAGAAGGCTGGCTCGTGATGAGACCCCCTCTCTCTTGGCTATGCCACCAAGAGTCACTACCCTGGCGTGGTAACCAGCTGCTAGTAGTGTCATACCGCTAGATGTCCATGGACCTAATAGGTTGGCTCGTGATGAGACCCCCTATCCTCTGACTAGGTCTTGTTTTATTATTTTTATGGGTCCCTCTTTTTTCTTGCTGAGAAGCTTTTACCTGCTTTCTCGGGGATCCCTGGGCGAAGCATCTCGAGGTTTTATTTTTAGGCTTTTATCTTTTGCCAACTGCTTTTACCTTCTCGGCCTTTAGCCCCTTCTTCCCACAAGGCAAGGTGCAACCCTTAAATGATTGGCCAACCCAATGCCCAGACCAATGTGAATGGGATGGATGAGCGGGAAGTAAGATGGAAAGTGGTAAGTATGACGGGAGCGAACAATGACTCTTCAGAAATCCCCCCAGTGGAAACTCGAAACGTATGGGCACAAGCTTACTAGGGCATCCTGTCATTCCCCCCAGACATGGTCAAGTGGATGAGTATAAGATCCAAGCACCCATTAGAAACAAAAAGAACTAAGTGCACATATTCAATGGTTTTGAGGATCAAAGTGACACATACCATGATACCCAGACTCATTACCTCAAGGAGCAAGATCCATCTCTGCTACAGGACCAAGTCGAGGTGATGGATGCTGCTGCTGACAAAGTGGAGGTGCTGAAAGGAAGAAAAGATGGGCCCTCCAGGGCCATGCTCAAGTTGATCTGGCTCTCGGTACTCCATGTCTAGGACTTGTGGGCCTCGAGACATAATCTCCTTGGTTATCCCTAAAGTGGGGGATAACAGTAATGAGGACAAAGGAAATCCCTGCCTTCACTCTTGTGAGGCCTTGAAGAAATTGGGAGCACCATTAAATAACACAACAAAAGTTGTGTTGCTGAAATAGGTTCCAATCCATTGGATTGCTTTCCTATCTAGCTCAATTTGCAATATTACTTGCCTTAGATACAACCAATTTACTTAGTGATATGCTTTAGACAATCCAATTTGACATGAAAGGCAAACCGTTTTTTAGTAACAATTGTGTCAAGCCCCTTCTGAATTAGGACAACTGCATCATGGATTTGCATATTTTCCTTAAAATCCATCTGTTGTGCAAATCGTGAAGATTGAATTGGCTTAAGTCTTCATGCAATGATCTTCGTGATAATTTTGTATTTGCAATTGCAGAGACTCGAGAGATATAGGCCCTGTATGAATCAAAAGTCACAGGGGCATTTCCTTTCATAATAGTGTCTATAAATGTAATGTTATAGAAAGGACCTTCCTTGTTTCTCTTGATTTCTCTACTGCATGGAGTAGATTGATACCCACAATGTCCATCAGGACTGGAGCCTTTGAAAGATGAAAAGATTTCAGAGTTTTAACAACTCTTCCTCTGTAATTGGTTGTATTAACTCCTTATTTTGGCCTTTATAAATTACTGCCCCAAAATCTGCTATGCTTTCCAGGGCTGCTTGGATGGTTTCTTTTTTGGGATCCTTGAAATACCTTACCACCGGTTCTACTATCTTTGGGAAAGATGTGACTTCTTCGCTTTCATTGTTCCTTATCTTCCAAATAGCAATTGTGACATTGTGATAGAACTTGGTGTTTTGGTTCCCTTTTCTAACTGTATTACCATGCTTTTTTGTCACCATTTTGCCTCTTCCCATGCTAGCAATGGATTTCTCTTCCGCTCCGTAGAAAAGGGCTTCCAAATTCTCTGAGGATGCATCCCCCTCAAGATGCTATGCCTGAAGCTCTTTGAGATCTAATATGATACCCATTGGACTTTTTTTCACATGTATGTCCTCCCGAGTCTGTATCAATGCAGGTCCTAATTTTTGCTTTTATATTTTTCAGCTTTTGTTGAAAGTGCTCCATAGGGGAGAGAGTCCATGGTGTTAAAGGGTGCCAACCTATCCAATTGTGTCCTAGTTGTAGCTGGTCCCTTTCTTTTATTTGACCAAGTGAACACATTCCCATTGGCTCTACATCTACAAAACTGTTATTCCATGAATTCCAAAAATATGTTGTCAATATCGTCTTGCCTCAGAGCCCCCCTCCCTATCTCGCTGACTGGAACAATGTGAAGTTGAAATTGTTAATATTATGGTAGTTGCGGGAGGTATTTACCTCCACGTGTAAACCCGACGAGGATAAAATACTCTGGGAAGCAAGAAGAAACCCTAATGAGTTGGCTAATAACCCTAGAAGACTTGTCGGCTCAAGAAGATAATTTATATTAGGTTATTAGCCTCCAAGAGAAGAAGTCGGCCATAAATAATAATATATACTGAACAGACAGATACCCAGAATGAGAAGTCGGCCCAGGCAGTTAGCCAGAATTAGTATAAATACAGGAGGCCAGTTCTCATTCTGGTAGGCAGTCTCAGAATTGTAGAGCAACAACTTGTGCGCATTGCAGTGCCCAGTTTTTGCATAGGTTTGGAGGAGAGCTGCTATTGCAGCTACTGCAGCTAGTAATTACGCTTGGACTATCTCTTGGCTAGGGTTTGGACTATCTGATCAGCTCTTGTTGGTGCGCTATCCTTGGGGAAAGGTGTGCTACCCTTTGTTTGGCTATCTAGCCTAGGGTTTGCTTCCAGAGTGATTCTTTGTCAAGGTTAAGGTGCTCGGAGGGTGGCTTCGGCCTATGGTTGGGTGACAATAGAGATATTGTCAATGGTAAAACGAGGACATCCATTATATTCTAACAGGTTATGGGCCCACACCTCCTTAATTCAGTCTAACCGCTGGAAGGAAACATAGCTAGAAGGATATTAAGCTCGTTGAAGAATTGCCGCTAGGGTTTCCTAGCAGGAGCAATCACCAGAGCATTGCCACTAGGGTGACTAGCAGGTGCAGTTGCAGAAAACCTAATCCTCTCGTTGAGGCACCTTAAGTGAAGGGATTGACCTAATCTCCAGACAGATCAGTGCGCCCTAGCCTAGCGCATCTCCTAGTACTCTCAGCAAGCCAAGACGTCAAGTTTGAGTTTGTGGTCAAATCTAGGGTTTGACCAAGTCAAAGCAACCATGACTTATTCTATGAAGTCAGAGAACAAGTTAGATGGAGCCTCTAACTTCAGAGCGTGGAAGACAAGGATTGACCTCATCCTTGCTAAGAATAAAATGCTGGATATCATAAAAGGAAAGATCGCGGAACTAGAATTTGAAGAAGGAAAAGAGAAGGAACCGCAGAACGTTGCAGTTATGGAGAAGTTCAAAGACAGTGACATCAATGCCATGAGTATCATAGTGGAATCCATAAAAGACCACTTGATACCCTACATCTCCCATCTTGACTCATCAAAGAAGATGTATGATGCCCTAACAAATCTCTTCTCGATCAAAAATATTGGACAAGTTATGAGTTTGAAGAATGAGCTCCGTGACATGAAGATGAATGATTATGACAGCATAACATCATACTTTGTGAGGATCTCCCAGTTAAGAAATCAACTACAAGCTATTGAAGAGATCACTTCAGAGAAGGAATCGGTAAACATAGTACTCAATGGTCTTCCCAAGACGTGGGATGCATTTGCCGCAAGCATGAACACAAGGAAGGAGTATCTGACATTTGAAGAACTTTGGACTTGTTGTGCTCAAGAAGAATCAAGGATCAGTGCAAAAGAGAAACCCCAAAAGAAGTACGATGATCAAGCCTTCACAACAAGATTCAAGAATTTCAGGAACAAAAGGAAGTTTGGTTCAAGGAGGAAGCCAAATCAAGAGAAAGACATTTCAGAAGTACAATGCTTCAACTGTCGAAAGTATGGCCACTACAAGAATCATTGTCCTGAGCTAAAGAAAAGGAAGGAGAAACAGGAAGCATCAGTTGCCGAAGAAAAGGAATCTACAAAGAAGACTAAGCAGGATGAAAGAGACTTCTTCTTCTAAAGGCAACAATACTCTTCTTATTTCTTGTACATAATTCGTTTGTATCGTCTCTATACATATCTTGTATATCTATCCCTTGAAAGATAATGTATTCCAAGAAGAACTATACGTATGGAAGAACAACAAGATAAGGATTGATATCATTAGATAATACACATGAAAGGATGAAATACGCCGAATCAATCATGAAGAGACTCAGAAGAAGCAAAGACAAAAAGAAGTCAGAGAAAGACTCATAACGTTTTTGTAGAAGACAACAAGACCAAAGCATGGACTCTGTTAGACAGAGAGAGCCAATTATATATTGCAGAAGACAATAAGGATGCAGACGGAAGCGTGGACTCTGTTACACAGAGAGAGCCAATTATATATTGCAGAAGACAATAAGGATGCAGATGGAAGCATGGACTCTGTTAGACGGAGGGAGCCGATTATATGCACTCATACATGAAGCAAGGATTAGGAGGGAGCTAATCCTATGATCCATTGAAGATGATGAAGTATATATCCATGGTAGCAGCCATGAAAGACAGTACATGCTCAGTTCAACCTCAGAAGAAGTCTTCTTCGAAGAGAAGCCTTAAAGTATCCCTGGTTGTCCATCTAGATCCGTGATCCTATGATAAAAGAAAGAAGTGGAATCTTTAGGGCATGGAAGCTATAAGAAACTCCATGGACCCAAGAACTAAAGAAACACATCAGGAAGAACATGAAGATTCCAAGAAAGAAAGAGAAGCCAGAACAACCAGTCATTGTATTAAGAATCACAAGATTACCAGCTTGATATGAACTCAATAAAAGCAATCAAGCAGAGGAATTGAAAGTTGTGATGAAGAACAATGTATGAAAAACTTATGAATGAAAGCATTGCGAGATCTAGAACTAGAGGTTCTCTCAGATGGAGGGAGAAGACTATGATGATTACTCGCTTCGGTAAACCAAACATATCTTTACATGAGTCAATATCCATGAGTTGGAGTTCTACATCAGATAAATGCAAAGAATGTTCTCCAGAGCAATTGAGCAAAGAGCATATGAAGAGCAATCTCAAGACTTTGAGGCATACCAGAAAGAGACCCTTGTATGCAGATGGAAGAAAATAACTTGGTGGAGAACCTCCAGTGCACAACAGAAGCGTGGTGAAGATTTCCTATAACATCAAGATGATTACTCAGTAGATCAGATCTCATGATGATAGAAGAAGTGCCACATGAATATGTTCCAGTTTTCCAACAATGATATACTCTATTGTTCAGAGCTACATGAAGCCTTCACAGAAAATCAGTGTTCCAGACTAAAGTACATTTGAAATCAAGCATTACACTATCCGTGATGAAGTCCAGAAAGGAGAAAGTGGTTCTCCAATACATATCTCCACAGTTGAGCAGATAAGCAGACATTTTGGAAAAGCTTCTATCCAAGATGAAAGAATTTGCGTACTCAAGCTAGAGCTCGTGGAGACGACTTCCTTATTGAAAAAGGAAGAGATGACTCCCAGGTTGGGAGGGAGCACTAAAAAAATATTATTGAAGACATTCATTGAAAAATAGTCCAGCTTGGACAGATTCTTTCTTGTTCGGAAAGTGGATTGAGATTTCTGACGGACAACGATTTCCCATTGTGGTTAACATGGGAAATGGTCCAGATTGCTGATGTATCATAGACAGTGACTTCCCATTGTGGTTAACATGGGGAGTGGTCTAGGGCAGTCTCTCTTCTTGAGGGTTACTCAAGAAGACGCCCGCCTCGTCGAACAACAATTTCTCATTGTGGTTAACATGAGGAATGGTTCGTTTTGGAGGTTGATGCAGGACAGTCTTTTCCTCTTGTGGTTAATAGAGGAAATGGTCCAGAAAGTCATTCCTTAGGGTTTATACATTCTCTCCAGGGTGCACTTTGATTATTGTAGGAAGAATGGCCCAGGGTGGGGAATGGTCCAGGCTCAACAATCAGGGACATGCATTCCTTAGGGTTTATACATTCTCTCCAGGGTGCATTTTGATTAGTGTAGGAAGAATGGCCCAGGGTGGGGAATGATCCAGGTTCAGAAAACAGGACAGTTATTCTTCGTTGCTTGAGAAGAATAGTCTAGATATCTCATTGTTCTACTCTGAGGTCATATATTCTTTTAGATCTCACAGATGTGAGTGAAAGATTGGCCCAGATGATTCAGTTTATATCATAACATTGTTTCTGTGCAGGTTGATATCAGATGATTGTTATGAAGACTATATGACAGTAGATGTATACTACTGTGGTGGATGTGTTCCACTGTTCGTGACTATACGTTGCTGATCAAGTACTTGTGTGTTACTTGGTGTGGTAGTGTACCACTGGATTGTAGTTATGTACTACTATGTATAGACACAGTTGTGTTCTATTTTGTTTCGATTGCCTTGAAGACTATCAACAATATTGGATGGATAATCAAAGGACAGAGATTTCCCAGACATAAAATGGTTCAGAACATTTACTCTTCTAGATTAGAAGAATGGCTCTTGTATCACTCTGTGGAGTGAGCATCATGTCTGATTAGTCAGATAGAGTATGGTTTCGAGAGATGATGCAACTGATGACACTGATGATGATGATGGTGCTCATGATCTAGTCATGATTTAGTCTATACAACTATGTTGATGCTACCGGGTGAATGGTATGTTTTTGTGCTCAATACCATTACCTGTAATACCTCCCTAGCTAGGAGGGAGTGTTAATATTATGGTAGCTGCGGGAGGTATTTACCTCCACGTGTAAACCTGACAAGGATAGAATACTCCGGGAAGCAAGAAGAAACCCTAATGAGTTGGCTAATAACCCTAGAAGAATTGTCGGCTCAAGAAGATAATTTATATTAGGTTATTAGCCTCCAAGAGAAGAAGTCGGCCAGAAATAATAATATACACTGAACAAACAAATACCCAGAATGAGAAGTCGGCCCAGGCAATTAGCCATAATTAGTATAAATACAGGAGGCCAGTTCTCATTCTGGTAGGCAGTCTCAAAATTGTAGAGCAACAACTTGTGCGCACTGCAGTGCCCAGTTTCTGCGCAGGTTTGGAGGAGAGCTGCTGTTGCAGCTGCTGCAGCTAGCAGTTATGCTTGGACTATCTCTTGGCTAGGGTTTAGACTATCTGATCAGCTCTTGTTGTTGCGCTATACTTGGGGAAAGGTGCGCTACCCTTTGTTTGGCTATCTAGCCTAGGGTTTGCTTCCAGAGTGATTCTCTGTCAAGGTTAAGGTGCTCGAAGGGTGGCTTCGACCTATGGTTGGGTGACAATAGAGATATTGTCAATGGTAAAACGAGCACATCCATTATATTCTAACAGAAATTCCCTCCTATAACTATCGAGATTGTGCCCTTGTAAATTCTTAACCCATTCAGTGCTAGAACTCCCTCATACTAGAGTTCGGCCCATAAATATTGTAAAAAGATAAAATCATGTCAAGTTCCTTGCTGTAAAGAGTAACAACAATAATAGAAGCCCTATAGAAAACATAATTGAAAACAAGGGACGAGTTCCAACCTATTAGTTGCTTTCTAGACCTCCCAACAACGTCAAACGCTCTAAACACTTGTCACTCCTTATCTTCTTCATCGTGACAATGCTCCCATCCCTCCTCAGCATGGTTTATTGGATAAAGATAATGCTAGGCTTGTGAGTCTCTATACAATTCTCGAGGGCCCTTTGATGCTGTGGGGATCCCAACCCACAATTATTCCATGTGATCAACTTCATATGCTAACCTTGTTTCTGGCTGCATGCCTAAGGACCTTGGTAATTGTATTTTATTGACTTGCCTACATGTCTCCTTTCATTTTCTTTTGTGCCATCTACCTATATGTGGGTCATCCCCTTGTTTTGTTGGTGTAGAATTCCTCATGAGTGGATCCCATTCATCCTGCTTGGCTGCCGTCCTTTTTTTCCGTCCCACCATTCCGATTCCCAGACTTTGTTACACTTTCATTTGAAATAGATTGCACCCCACCATCCTCGAGAGAGGGATCCCTATGGATTTTGGCTACTATTGAATGCCCTCCTTCATTATGACAGACCTTACCTTCTTTAGCCTCGTCTTGGGTCATCTTTACCATGGCTGGAAGATTTACCTTAACTCCTCGACTTCTTGTGTAAGTTTGGATACAACCACCTTGATCTGTGCTTCCTGACTTTGGTTGACAAAGTAGAAATTGGTCATACTAGAATAGTAGAACAACTGGACTGGCCTGGAATCGATCGGTTGAGAACGATTAAGACACAAATTTGAGAACCAACTATTTAACTAGAATTGTGTTCATTTTATCTCAAATTGGTCAGTTTGGTCGATTTCAATTTGGATCAGCCCTAAAAGAACTAGGCCCACCCCCTTGCCATCATGCCCAAAAAACTAAAAATTCAAACAAAGAAAGGAAAAAAAGGTGCCATTTGGCTATATTCACTCTTACATGCTATATACATGATCAAACTTTGTGTATTTGGTGTCCAATGGTTTGTACTTACATTGATGCACACACACACACACACACACACACACACACACACACACACACA
>JASDQU010104512.1:193197-204418 GCA_032191745.1 Picea mariana
TTCAAAAACTCCTTACACAGTTTATATCCAAAATTAAAAACAACGTATACAGCTTGAGTGGGCCTAATGGTTAAGAACGTGTGTTTCCTACTAAGAGGTCACAAGTTCAAATCCAGTGGGGGGTAGGGTATGTATACCTCCGTGGACTTTACCAGTCAAATCGCTGGGCGGAGGGGGTCTCATACACCAATTTGGTGTTTGGCTTGGCCGTGACCTTAAAAATAGATTATTATTATTATTATTATATATATACACTGTTTTTAATTTTGGATATAAACTGTGTAAGGAGTTTTTGAATAAAAATATATTTTAAATAAAAATGAAATATGTATATTTGATGTATTTTTTAGTCAATTGGTTCATCAACCTGATTTTTTTGGCCGGTCGCAGCCCAGTTCTAGTTTGACCCTTGGTTGCTTCTAGTTTTGAAAACATTGATCAAGACATCACCCTCCTGTTTTTCTTAGAACAATCATCTGATTTTGATAGCTTGAGGATCTTCTTCTTTGGTCCTTTCTACCCCTATTCCATTGGTATTATGTTTTTGCTTCTTCCTTTTTTGAGAGTGGATGATATGGATATGAAGCCTTTGATACTTGCGAACCCTTTCTTACCACCATATCCTTCCATAAATGGCCCCTTCCCTCCTCTGGGACGGCGTTGTTTAACTATTCTACGAAATAATTTTTTTAGCCAGAATCCGGCGACACAAATCTGCTCGAAATCACTATTTTTTGTTGTTTAAAATCCATTTCTGAATGCAGAAATGGACTCGGCATGCTGAAAACCCCCTGGGAATCTTGGATCATACAGAAATAATTACTCAAATCTGCGGATCTAACAATTTCTTGCTAGATTTCGGGCAAATGTTCTCGAAAAAAATCACCAAAAAACAGTCGTTTCATAGAACGTTTAGACTACGGCTTATGTTTTTGCTTCTTCCTTTTTTTGAGAGTGGATGATATTGATATGGAGCTTTTGATACTTGCGAACCCTTTCTCACCACCATATCCTTCCATATATGGCCCCTTCCCTCCTCTGGGACATGAGAATTGGAGATGACTACACTATCCACAAACCAACACTTGAAAGGGACATTTTCATAGTCCAGAATTTGCTAGAAAGAAGTCATTCTAATGGCTAGTTGGACCTCCTCCGTTAGCTCTACATATATATCCTTCTCCACGGATATCCTGTCACAAGAGATCACTGCTTCTTGTAGAGTTCGATGCAAAACTTTTAGAAAATGACAATTGAAGTTCCCCATATACTTGAAATCCTCTGAATTCCAAAATTCCAAAGGTAGATATGGGAGTTTGGTCTGTATGGAAATCACATAAATTCTTTCCCTTGTAGGATTGAACCTTGGAACCCAGTCATAAGTGGAAAGAGAATAGCTCCTCCAGAACCATGGCCCTTTGCTTTGACCCACTGTCTCTCCTCTATGCGGAAAAAGTAGGTTACAAAACTTCTCACTCCATTGTAGATTGGTGGCACAAATTTTAGCTTCGATCCCAAAGCTTCCTTAATCCATTTTTGCAATGCTTTTTCTTCTAAATTTCTAAGGTGAAACCTTCCAATAAAAGCTATGTTTGAGTATGTGAGGATGTCCTATGCCACTAGGCGAGATCAATGTTTACATTTGACTTTGCCGATCCCCTTCTAATGCACTTTTGATTTGGTTCTTATTCTTTGGTCCCCCAAACTTGGATCTAATTTGATCCTAGATTCTCCCCAGACCAACTTCTTGAGCTTCCTAGCTACCTTTGGATCACTAGTTCACCTAGTGGCTTCCAATGGATCTTGCACTTTGAGAGGATCTTGCCTCTTCTCCCCTTTGTTTGCATTATTCTTATTGCTTCCTTCCTTTGGCTCTAACATAAGTAGATTTTTTGGATGTAGTGACTCTTCCATAGCTGGTTCTGTCATGTGATGACCCTCTATGCGATTTTGAAAAGGGAAAGCCTGAGATTGACTGCACTTACCTTTCTCTAACCATGATTACAAATCACTTTAAAGCAACGCCTATCATTTATTTCTTTGAGAGGGACCTTGAGTGAATATACATTTTGGCATCCTCCACTTGTATGGTCTTCAACTATGAAAGGCTTCTATCATCAGTTAGAAGAATAAGCTTGGAGGTGTTTGGTCTGGGAAGGGGTGGCCAAATAGAGTGAGATCTATGGCCAAGGGCCTCCTGTATGTATAGGGCCAGGCACCTTTGGTTCGAGAACTGAAAAAATATGGAGAGACAGTTCTGAGACTCCCTAAAAAGACAATGAAACTGCTCTCTTATATCGTAATATATGGGACACTTGAAGTTGAAGTATTCCTCCATCTCAGTCTCCTGAAGGTGGTAGATCCTGTTGTCCCATGCAATATGATGATCTGTCGTGACTCGAAGCTGATGAGAGTCCACCTGAAATTGCCCAATCAGAATCTCGAGAGCATGCATCCAATGTCTAAGTGTATATGCGGAATCTTGAGAGCATGCATCCAGTGCTTAAAGGAGTATTTTTCTTTGAGTCCCTTGTGATCCTCAGTGGCTCATCGTTTCTAATTTCAACATGGTATCCAAGTCGAGGGATTGAGACTCCCGAACCCTGCCTTTTTGTTCTTCAAGCTTGTTTGCAGTAATCATTTTCTTGATCACTTTGGAGAGGATCCTGAAGCCTTGTTAGGGTCCTGAATGCCGACGACAAATTCGTTCGCGGTCACGAATTTTATTTACAAACTTCTTAAATATTTTTTTGCTGTAAGCATGGCTGTTATGAGGTCATTGATGGCCATTCATTATACACCTTTAGTTGGTAATTAATGTACGCCCATATTGGTTTTTAGGGTTACGGCTAGCTCATCTAGGTTTAACACCTATGAAATTAGGTTCTCACCTCAATTGTAAATAACTCATGTGTAGCATTCACTATGGATATTCATTGATTGCTTGGGCGACAAGGTTACCCACCAGAACACTTGTCAATCTTGCATGGTGTCTCTTGTGATTCTCAATGTCTCATTATTTCTAATATCAACATTAAGTTATCTGAGATAACCAAAAGAACACGACTTGCCAAATACTGTGGAAACTTGCCCACTTGCATGGTTTCGGTCAAATGTGCAGGTCTTTTGCAACTCACAAGTCAAATTTTGTCCAACAAACTGGTGGTTTTGTTTTTATTTTGTTTTATGTTATGTCAACTGTAATTTGTACAATGTTGTTTGTATTATGCAACGGTAAACTATCTGCTGTTAGTTTCTATATTATTGGCCTTCAAGATTTCGGCTCTTATAAGCTTATCATGTATGTAGTATGTTTACAGTTTCCTTTGCCTAGTTACACAAGCATATGTCTATTTTAGAGTATGCTGAGTTTTTGCCCAGTTGCAATTTGACTATTTACTTTGTCTTGCTTAGCTGTTGCCAAGTTTGAGACATTTGACTTTTGAAACAATCCTAGAAATTTCTTAGTTATAAGTCAAGGTTGTTGGAAACTGTTGACTGTATCATTGACATATTTATAACGCTAACATGAATTGATGCCACTGGTTATTTTTATGGTTACCTTCTCAGTCCTCCAATGAACAATTAACACACTCTCAAAGAGGTATTCTAGAACTTTATATGACCCGTTTTGTAGCACATTTGACTTTTGTGGTTAATGTGAGCCTTAGACTTTCAAAGGTCGAGGAAGAAAATACTAACTTCAAAGGAGATGTATCATTCCTCTAATCATAGCCGATTCCTACATTAATCAACTTTTTATTTCCCTTCTTTGCAAGTTTGGCTGTTGAATCAATCAAATAAGTGATTACAAGGATACAGGTTTATTTGCTGTTTTGGATGTTGGCATGGCAGATTATACTGATGTCCAAATTCTAATGTAGGACAAGTCTTTCTTCTGTTTCTGTTTTCCTGGTGCATTCAATCATAAATGAATTTGTAGGACTTATTTCATGTTAGTACTTTAGAGATGATTTTATGACAGAAGGATAGAATATTTTGTATGGTTCAGACATATTTGATGCAAGGATGAAGCCTTTGAGCAGTTTGTGGAAATTATCTTTGCAGATTTCATCTACTCACAGATTTTGATGAAGGTAAAAGAAGCTGTAGAAGGAAATTGGAGAGACACAACAATAGGAGGAGACGAAAACCTGTTAACGTTGTTGAAGCTTCAGTGCAAGAACAGACTTTAAGAGCAGAATCAGCATTGCAGAGTGCAGATACAGAGCCTCACAATAATGGTAAAAGTGGACAAGGTGTGTTGTTTGGAAAAATTCACCCTTTACTTTTGACGAATATTGAATAAAGTGTCCTACTTTTGGTAGATTTTTTTGTAATGCTCATATTGATGTAATATTATGTAAATATGTCCCAGGGTCTAAGATCTGTTCTGTGAATGTTAGTCATACTTAGGACAAAAATAGGGAGTAACGCAGGTTTTAGATGGCATGTAGATAGGCACGTTAGAGACATAAGAATACATAAGGTCGTTTGGAAATATGTATCCACATACATTCTACGGTGTATTTTATCAAGTCTTCATATTAATTCAATTACCCTTTATTTCAATTGCATACATCTCTGTTTGGCTCCATTATTGCAATTCCTGTGCACTTTTGAAATAAGATTGTATTCTAGAAGCTGGCTTTGGCATAGAAGAGGGAAGCGCTTGTGCCCGAAGAATGAAAAAGGGAGTTAGAGAATTGAAGGTGAAGGTATTCTTTGTTGTAAATTTAAGCGTGACTGCCATTAAGCAGTAGATCATATATGCCGGAATTTTTGTTTTTAGCCAGGAATATTTTTTCTACATGAAAAATGTTGTTGTCTCCCATGAAACACAACACTAGTGGATATGTGTTGCCAAAAAATAAAAACATAGGAAAATCTTGGTCAAATGTAGGACATGTATGATGCAATCAAGAAGCAAAAGGTGGTCTTCAACACCAGTATGGCAATGTGAAAGAAAGGGCCGATAAAGCAACTGAGCAGGTGAAAGATTACACCCAAAAGAAAGTTGGTGTTGCTTTGCAGAAGGCTAGGGAAATGAGACAGCCTGTTTTGAAAAAGTTTGTGAAATGAAGGCCATGCAAAAGGCAGAACACAGAATGTAGAGGACCACAGAGTGGAGCAGTGGAAGGTAAGTCACCGTAAAACACAACAGAAGAATGTAAAATGCAAAATACAACAGAGAAAAACAGAATGCGATGTGAATATGAAGAGTGGGGACAGATAGTAGACAGGAGAGGTGTGGGAGTGAAAAAACAGTAAAAAATTTCAATGTCTTTTTACTTTTATTGTGTATCTACTATCATTATTCAATTTAACTGTTTTGGAATTGTAGTATTTGAAATCAACCTTTTTGTCTGTAACGGGTTGGCAACATGTGAAAATTCAGTTAAAAATTTCAATGTCTTTTTACTTTTATTGTGTATTTACTATTGTTACTCAATTTAACTGTTTTGAAATTGTAGTATTTGAAGTCCACCTTCTCATTGTTTGTAATCGGTTGATCAAATGGTTTCAAAACAATTATAAATAGGCTAGAGCATTTGTAGGTGCAAAAGGGGGCATTTTAAAGCTCAGAATAATCAATTTTATGTTACTGAAGATGTACTTGACATCGTAAACAGTCTATTCCTTAGGAAAAGCAGGAATTTTTGCAATGGGAGGGCATTTTAAGGATGTGTGGGATGGCTTCATGTGGTGCTTTGTTTTAAAATTGTAAGGAAAGAAATATGATTATGGGTGTTTGTGATCTGTTGGAACACCATAGTAAAGGGAAGCTTAAACATTCTTTTTAGCGGGTTTAAACTTTAAAGACCATGTTTAACATTTGGTGGGGTAGGGGTGTTTTAAACTAGGCAGCAAAAATTTTCTGAAAAAAAATGGTTGGGGTCTACAATATTATTCTGATAAAACAAATTTAATCTTTAATGGAAAGAATTATAGTGAATGGAAGCATTGAATAAAGATAATACTTTTATACAGGAAGGTCTGGGATTTGGTGATTGGCACTGAAGTTATAAACCAAAGGGTGTGATGAAAAGGGACAACAAAATTTTGAAGACTGGATCAAGGAAGTTATCATTGCAATCATGCTTGCAATGATAGATGATTGTCCAAAATTCAGATAATGCACACGGAGTTAAGGAAAATTTAAGGTGAATATAGGATACTTCAATTGTGACAAAGGTTTTGCAGCTAGAAAACATGCTAAAGAATCAGAAGATTTCAGATTGGAGTTCTATGCAATATCGCTTGACTAAGTTAAAGGATTTAAGGAACTGGTTAGTTGCAATTGGGGTCAGTGTGGATGAGAATCAGCTGGTGGTAATAATTCTAAATAGTCTGTCAAAGTCTTACAGAGTGTTCATCACAACATTGAACATAACAACAAAGATCACTGCAATCTCATTTGAGGATTTAGTTGGTCTCTTACTGCAGGAGGAGCAGATAAATAAAATATATGAAGATGAAGGAGCTTCTGACAGTGCTCTAGCAACATAATTAAAAAGTAAATGAAACAAAGAAAAAGGGAACCGTGGACAAATCGTTCAACGATATGTAACAGGAGTAGAACCCCATAAAAAATCTGTTACTATAGTGGGGAACATGGTCACTTCAAGAAGGATTGAAAGAAATGGAAAAGAGATATAGCTTGCAAAAATAAAACATACAGAGGGAATTTTTTGGGAGATAATAAGATAAGATAGTTTAATTAATGTCCTATTAGCACAAATTTTCGCACTTGCAAGAATGTGAATAACTTATGAAACAACAAGCTAGAAATCTGTGCAACTATAGGAGAAGATGCCCTAAGTACCATTGGCAAAAACTCCTCTCTGTTTGGGCTGGTGCGTGTCAACCTCAGAGGGGTGTCGCTATGTTTTGTTACTTTGTATGTACTATCTTCCCTGTAAATATGCAAAATAAACCCGAAAATAGACAAACAAGATGACCTTTGGCCAGCGATCAAGCTACCAAAGGGTTAATTTGTATAATTTATAAATTGAAGTGGTAGAATCCCTGCAACGTTAGCTTTAAGAAGTATGGAAAAAGAGAAAGAAAGTGCAATTAAATGGTTGAATAACACCAAGATAAAAGGCTAAGAGCTTCTAATCAAAACACAAAATCCAACACAATACCGACAATCCTCAAGAGCTTGATACGAGCATAACAAAGTTTTATTCCTGCGTTTGCCAAAAGGTTGATTGCACCATGGAGACAAGTACAGAAACTGGTATAGCATTGACTCTTTCAGAAATAAATAGAAGCTAGAGAAAAGAATATGAGAGAGGGAATGAACAAATCTGCTGCTGCTAAAGAAATCCGACCAAGAACCAATGAAGAACCCCTCCTTATATAAGACCAAGAGGGCGCATGAGAGGAGATAAGAATAGGGCGCATGGGCTAAGATAGGAGAGAGCATGGAAGGATAGAAGGTGCATGAGAGAAAAAAGGCATGCACACATGTGAGGGAGAAAATGTGTGAACTAATAAGGGAATGTGTGAAGTGCCCATGGGACAAAAGGAAGAGAGACAAGGTGCATGTGTGAAGAATGGAATGATGCATGTGCTAAGAAAAAGGGGACGCGTGAGTGGATAAGAGAGAAAGGAGGTAGTGCATGTGAGGAAAAGGAGAGAGAGAAGACACGTGTGAGGAAGATGGAGAATGGAGTATGCATGAGAGAGTACTTAAGATGAAGAGGAAGGACATGTGCACGTGTGGAGGGGAAGGAGAGTGCGCATAGCTTAAAATAGGGGGGATGCGATGGATGCGCATGAGAAGAGTGAGATAAGGAGATGCGAGGGAGAGAGAGTGAAATAGGAAATGGAAAGAGTTAAGTCTTTAGTTAACTCAACAATGCCAACTAATCATATACATCATGCGCCAACTCATCTCAAACGCATGCATGCACATGGATGTCCTCATGCATGCACCACTTGTCACACTCTGAAACTGCCACATGTGGGAACCTAGAACTGTCACATGTCACCTTGCCTGGAGACCACACTTGCTAATAATAACATTGCTAAAAATAAACATGTTAAAAATAGTAGTTTGCTCTAAAATTCTGAAAACACCAAAAATGTCTGGGACTGCTAGGAGATCACTGCCAAATATAGTACGCTTAAAAATAGGCACTACTAAAAATAGAATCTCGTCGCATGCCAATGAAAATGGACTCATTGGATTTCTTTTTCTGTAAGGAACCCACATATGTGCTCGAAATTGTCATTAGAACCCTGGAACTCCAACTGTTAAAAATAGTAAGTGCTCACATATCGTTCGGAAAAGGCTAACTGGAATCAGAGCTCACAAGGACTCTGAATATGTGATCAAAACTGCCATGCGGACCTCTGAACTGTGTATCTTAAAAAGTAGGAGAACTACTAAAAATAGCCATCTCTCTCTAATCCATGAAAACCTGTGCGAACTGTAATGTCCCCACTTTGGGACATCATCATATTATAGAGTGTTATGATGACCAGAGTTGCCAGATGGAGGTTATAGCGAGTACAAGGGCTATTGAGGGGTATTTTGGGGTCCGGCTTGCATTGCTCATCTTAGTTCATCATCATGATCCATTCCGCACAGCTTGGCTTTGGTTTCGTTGCATTCCGACGATTTTCGTGATTTTGGGCTATATGTTATTAAATTCACTAAGGAGGTCATATCGGGCATAATACTTGGAGGAACCTCTTAGTGTAATAGCTCATTGGAATCGGGAGGAATAACACTATACGATAGGATGATGAGAAGTGACTTTCAGTGGCCAGGGAAGCCACAAGGAGGGATAAACTACTTTTTAGAGGTAAAATGGTTAATTAATTAATTAATAATTAAATAAAGTAAAAGTCACTTTGGAGAGACAAGGTGAGCAGGGAGGATAAAAGAGAGATAGGGGCCTCTATTCTCTCATTATGTTGTTTATCATTTTGATATCTGGCTTCTTGCTAGTGAGCCCATGCACTTGGGGGTTTTGAGGGTTTTGACTTAACAAACCCTAGAGATCAACGCGGTGGTGAAAGATCCCACCCAACTTGGTCCAAGCTTGGTCATAGAGGTGAAAGATTCCTACCTCACCATTCTACATCATATCCATTCCGTTACAGAGGGTTTCTACATCAGTCACAGGCTCAGAGGGAGCTCGGGCGCAACTTCAGGGGGTTTCTAGCAAGAGGGCGCACCACCTTGAGGAGATTAGCACGATCCAGGCAGAGGAGAAGGATTCTGAGGAAAAGGACTTCTGGGTATTCTTTGTAGGGCCTAGGGCGCCTTTCCTAGCCCTTTTCGGAGGAGGTTTCTTTGTCGTATTATTTATTGGAGCTCAACACAGGTTCAGAGAGACGAGGGCGCACCACAGATTGAAGATCCTGTCTTTGGAGGGTCAGTTCTTCATTGTTCAGCTTGAGACTTTGCCAGGGGTTTTCCCTTGACCCGATCTACAGTTCCATGTATTTTGAGAGCATCTGGAGGTCTCTAGGATAGAGGCCGAATTATTGATCTTCTACAGCCAGGAGGGCGCATTGCAGATAGGGGATTCAGTCATCTGGGGGGTCAGATGTCCATCATTCAGTTTGAGACTCCGCCAGGGGATTTCCTTTGGCCCGATCTACAATTCAACACCTTTCTCAGGGGATTTGGCAGCTTATTACTCGGAGGCTGAATTCTTGGTCTGCTACAGCCAGTGAGGGGCACATTGTGCTAGGAAGATCTTCATATTTCAGTTGGGTTATGAGTTGGTTCATCTGGGTTTTTGATCGATAGCTTGGAGAGGCTTTTGGAAGCCTGAATATTCTTCTATCCGGTCTTTTGGAGGCCAGACACTATACTATTTTATATGTATTCCAAATCTGCTTCATTTTGTATGAGGACCACTATTGTTATGAATAAAATCAGATTTGAGGTATTTTTGGTTATTCCTTGTGTTGTGGATCTTGCATCTTGTTGAGGTATGTTCCATTGCTATATCTATTTTGATTATTGCTGCAACACACATTAAACCCATCAGTATAAGCCCTAGCGCAACTTAAAAGACCAAATCCACAAAGTGTTTGACGAAATGCCACAACCAGAAAACATTTAAAAATCACATGAAAAACGCAATGTTCTTGGCATCTTGGCTTGGGAACATTACACAAACTCTGTCTTTGAAACAAGAAACAACACTAAACCAATTTTATACCTGAACTCATATGGGAACTGTTATCGCCAATTTCTAGGGATAACTAGGAGATCATGTCTCGAGGCCCACAGGTCCTAGACATGGAGTACCGAGAGCAGGATTGACCTGAGCATGGCCCTGGAGGGCCCATCCTTTTCTTCTTTCATCAGATTCGTCTTGTCAGCAGCAACAACATCCATCACCATCGGCTTGGTCTTGTATTAGAGAAGGCTCTTGCTCCATGAGGTAATTGGTCCAGGTATCATGGTATGTGTCACTTTTGATCATTATAACCTTTGGATATATGCATTTGACTCCTTTTATCTCTGACGATTGCTTGGATTTTACATTCACCCACTTGACCATGATTGGGGAGATTGACAGGGTGTCCCAGCAAGCCTGTACCCATGGGTTTTGGTTTGCCACCGGGGGGATTTCTGAAGAGCCATCGTCTGCTCCCATCATACTACCACTTTTTTCATCTTATCTCCCGCTCATTTATCCCATTCCCCTTGTCCAGGCATTGGATTGACCTGTTTGTAGGGTTGCACCTTATCTTGTGGGAAGAAGGGGCTAAAGGCCCAGAAGGTAAAAGCAGCTGGTAAAAGATAAAAGCCTAGAAATAAAACCCCCAGATGCCTCGCCCAGGGATCCCCGAGAAGGCAATAAAAAGCCTCTCAACAAGAAACAAGAGGGACCCAAAAAATAATAAACAAGACCTAGCCAAGAGGATAGGGGGTCTCATCACGAGCCAGCCTATTAGTTTCATGGGTACCTAACAGTATGACATTGCCATTATCTGGTTACCACGCCAGGGCAGTGACCTTTGGTTGCATGGCCAAGGGAAAGGGGGTCTCATCACGAGCCAACCTTTTCATCTCTGTGAAAGTACTTGTGGGTAACACTGTCAGCTCTGGTCACCATGCCAAGGCAGTGTCCTCCGGTTAGACCTTGAATAAAAAGAAAAAGAAGAAGAAAAAGCAAATAAAGAAAGAATAAAGGCAAGAACGGGCTTGGAAAAAATTGCATCCATGACGGGTACAACTCGC
>JASDQU010104512.1:209430-222406 GCA_032191745.1 Picea mariana
CCCCCCCCCCCTCAAAAGACAATGCATCAAAAGAAGAAAATGGCAGGTGTTGGTAGGAAATTGTGTTCTTCACTCCAAGACGATCCCGCAAAGTCTAAAAATTCATCCCAGTGAAGGTCTTAGTGAATATGTCGACATTTTTTTCAGAGGAAGGATAGAACTGCAAATCAATGATCCTGTCATGTACTAAATATCTAATGAAATACATGTGGAACTCAATGTGTTTGGATAATTTTCCGTTGTACTGGATCTCTGCAAAATCTCAGTGTACTTTGATTGTCACACCATATGATAGTCGGATAGTGAAACTGGATACCAAGCTCGGTAAGGAAATGTTTAATCCAAAGTGTCTGAATGACACAGTTGACTACCCCTTTGTACTCGGCCTCTGCAGAAGATAAAGCAATGGTTGATTACTTCTTACTTGACCATCAAATTGGGCCTAACCCCAAACTGAGAGTGTACCTAGACATGGACTTATGATTTTTTCTATCACCAGCCCAATCTAAATATGTGAATCCTATGAGATCTAATGCACAACAAACTGCATAATGAATCCCATAACTCATGGTGCCCTGAACATATCTAAGGATGCGCTTGGAAGTCTTCCAATGTAAATCATGGGGTTCCTACATGTATCTGGAAACTGCTCCTATCGCATATGATATATATGGATGGGTGTGGGTGAGAAACAGAAGACTCCCCACCAACTGTCAATACAAAGTGTTTTCCACTAATGGTGTATCCCTGTCATCCTCAAGTCTGATCCCAGATAAGAATGGTGTAGGTGCATACTTACAGTCTGTCATGTGTAATATATCTAGAATATACCTGACATACTTATCCTGAGAAGGTTTTATGTTGGAAGTATCCCGCATAATATCAAGACCAAGAAATAAGTGTAGTGGACCCATGTTCATCATAGAGAACCTGTCATGAAAAATATATTTGACCAAAGAAATGGTTGAAGCAAAGCTTCCAGTGATCAAAAGATCACCAACATAGTGTTAACGCTAAGTAAATTTTTGGGCTTAAAAACAATCTACAAAGGTAACCTACAAACCAACTTTAAGAGTGGAAACTAGCCTTTTCAATCTAGAGAGGGATCTCTCTAAATCTTGATCTCTGATAGACATGTTTCTTTTCTTGATGGCTATATTTTAAACTTCAAGGTAAATTTTAACAGGTTTGCTAAAAAAAGATAGCGTTTCTAGGGCTATGGAGTCAACCCCTGAAAACAAAGAAACAATGCTTGATAGGTAGAACTCCTCATAGGAACAAAGGCTAGACAAGGTGATGAACTTCAGTATTTAATTTGATTATGTAGGGGAAAGTAAGAAAATAAACATACAACAAAATCAGAGCACTGCAGTGGATGAATTATGATCTTAGCTGGAAAGATAGACAAAATTTAAATCGATCCAGTCTTCAGCACCAATTAGATGAATTCTGGACTTTAAAATTTACCAATTTAAAAAAAATAGAAGTGAAAATGAATATGAATACACAAGAAATACATACAAGGAGAGGTACAAACTTCAGAGCATCACCATTAGAATATTTTTCTTAAGTAACTCAGGACTTCTTCATTTGTATTTCTTCATATATAAGAAATTACATAGAGGATCAAAATATCTATATTTTTGCCTGCGCCCCCTAGGAATCAGTGATAAATTGTATTTTGAAAACTCTTCAATAATATCAATCACTAAATTCCTATATGCTCTCAATCTAGGATGCTTGGACTGATATATACCCTTTACCTAGTTGATAACAAGCTTAAAATCTACATGAACAACTATCCTCCTAGAACCCACTCAAAATCTCCATGAACAACTATCCTCATAGAACCCAACTCTTTTAAAGTCTTCAAACCCAAAATCAACACCTCATATTCGGCCATTTTATTGGTACAATCAAAAGAAATCTTATAAGAACATAGTTTTGTAACTATGTCGGGAGGATTAATCCACACAACATATCCTGCTCCTTCTCTGCTAGCAGCTCCAGCAAATCTCATATTCCACATTTCATCTTCTACACTATTTTGTTGATTTGTAATCTCCTCTGCTTGATGATCAGTTACAGATTTAATAGCTATGACAATTGTCGGCTTCCCTTCTTCAAAACTCAAGTAATTATTAAAAATAGAGGAACCAACCTCAGTATCAACAGAGTAAATGGGATGATTATTTGGTTGAGTTTTACTGCTCACCATGTACTTGAGTTGTACTTCTCTATTCAACCTCCTTTCTTGGCCGAAAACAGGGATAGTATCATATCACATATCCATTTGCAAAGTTCCCTTTAACTTCACAACCCAAGATCTAGATAACAGCATGTCAAATTTAGGAGGAATGTCAGCAACCACCACATCCATGATCATATTTTTTGAGGGAATTTGAGATAATGATACAACCATATTTTTTATTAAACCCAAACATTTCACCTTCCTTGAATCAAAAGAGATTAGATCCTTATAAGGTATTGTAATATCAAGTCCCAACTCATCCATGACGACCTTGGGCATCATATTATGTGATGCTCATGAATCTAACATGGGATTATGTAAGGTCATGTCATGGATTTTAAGACTGACATAGAAAGGAGGAACCTCATCAACATCACCGCTCTCCTCCACACATGAGCCAAACAAGATAGCAGGATGATCATCTTGTACATTAAAGGTGTCAAGGGATTCTTCCATTTTTAGCATTTTAATGATCTGATTTATGTATTCTCCATTATTAATCAACTCATTGAATGGAACAGAAATTTTTATTTTAGCCGTCTCACTTTCAAAATTAAAAGGAGGTGGAGCCTTTTCTACCTCTTTGATGACTGCTTCCTTTATTACCTCAGATGTTTTCTTTGGGGGTTCTTCTCTTAATTTTCCTCTCTCCATTGCATCCTTTGTTGAATTATATTTCTTTGAGTGGCTTGAAGAAGGTGTATTAATATGAAGTTCCCTTGTAGGATTTTCCTTTGGAAGATTTGCAGACACCTTTTTACTCCTGAGGTTGTATTGTTTCTGAAGTTGCATAATATCATTGTTGTATCCTTTTCTGAACTCTTTTGTCTCCAATGACAACATATCATCATTATCCTGCATAAACCTATCATTTTCATCCATAAATTGATCATGTTCTTATTTTTTTAAGAACACATTTGTTTATGTATCGTCACAACAATGCATATTGTCTTCAATTGTTGGATTAAAATCCTCATTTGCATAGTTTTTTTGGAAAGGAGGTTTTATTTGTTGATCACCTTGATTTCTATGATCTCATTGCCTAATCTGAGAAACTAGAGCTCTTCTGAAATTTTGATTTATGGGCTAAAAATTAGTTTGATCGCTAGTGGCAGGCTTATTTTTAAAGGACATTATTTCCATGAATAATTCCATAGTCTTCATCATCAAATCAAATGTCTCATATGGTGATTGAGAAGTTGAGGTTTGTTCTTCTCCTTGGACCTTCTTCACATATCTATCAAGATTATGTTTGATCTTCCCTGATGCCATCAAATTCACCTCTACTTCAATTACATCACTCATCATATCATCTAATGTATTGGATCTTCCTTCCCTTAACAGCAAGGGAAATTCATTGTCAAAGGAGTTCGAATATCGAAGTTGAGCAGCTCCAGGAGGAGGTTTAACTTTCGTAGGAATTGAATTATAGACTTTCATAAATCTAGTTGAAAACTCATGTAATGTTTCATTTGGTGATTTTTTTTATATTATTGTATTGGGTTAACAACTAAAGAGGGTTCTTTTGGTCACCCCACCTTGCAAGAAAAAGTGTTTCAAAAGCTACAAAATTAAGCATACTCATTGCAGGAAGAGCTTTAAACCATTTTCTGACTTCTCCTGAAAGACTTTATGTGAACAACCTGATTTTTTCATACTCATGATCTACTTCCTCTAGATCAACAAAATCATTGAACCAATCCAAGCGTCTTTGGGCTGATGTATTTTCTTCAGCATTGAATGACCTGATTTTATGATTATAAGTTTGGGTTAAATCATGCAATTGGGTAGGCAAGGCAAGACGAGAAAATATGGCTACCATGGCTCTAGGAGAATTTTGAGCTATCTGGATAGTCTAAGTAGGGACAATCTAAATAAGAATAGTCTGAATGGGAACAATGGGAATCAAAGACTGGAATTTCTTCTCATCAAAGATAATTTCATTCAACTTAGATTCGGATCTAGATATGAGCAAGGTTTGCTAGAATTTTAAATCAAAGTCAAGGTCATCAATAATTTTTAATCTGTCTTTGGGTAATGATAGATTTATGTCCAGGAAGGAAAATGATTTAACTGTATTTTCATTTCTTTTGTGCAAGAACTTCTTAGGATCAGACACAAATGCAATAGGTTCTGGATCAGGGTTCCTTCTAGTGTAAATTTTCTTAGGAGCCAAGATTTTTTATTTTCTCAAAACACAAAACTATGCTACTGATCTTTTCAAATGAAGTCGCGAGGGTAATAAAAATTCGGCCAAAAAAAGGTGTTTGATTCACTTTTACTGTAACGATATTTCACCTTAATCTGTATCGCTCTAATGCCATACTATAACACTCTTTAACCTTAAGTTGTATTGCTCTGATACCAAACTGTAACACCCCCTTTCCATCAGTTGGGCAGGTGCTACTTCTCGGAATAACAATCTCATGCTTAATTATATATATAAGACATGCATTTAAGCAAATGAAACACATTTAAACTTAGAGTAACCATAAGAATTACTGCTATTATAAATAATGAATGGATTTAATATTAATTTATATCCACAGCAGAATACATGATAAATATAAATACACAGACATGCAGAAAAGTAATTAAAACATCATCTGGTACTTATCTTGAAATGGTGGTAATTCCACCAACCAAGTGCAGGCCTTCCATGAACCTCACATCCTTAGACCACACTGCTCATTAAGATCAGTAGTAGGTCACCCCTGAGCTGGGACTATGCTCCACCCCAAGACAAGGAATCCTATGCTAGGTTGAGGTTACAGGGAAAACATACAGTCACAAGGAAGGAATTCTCTCCCAGGAACCACTCATACTCACTGCCCATAGACTCTCCTTCCCCACATGCTTGTTCCACCCCAGGAGTACACACCTTCTCTGTCACCTAGACAATCCTTTAGCTACTAACCTCCCTTGCCTTGGGTTATAGAAATAGACTAGACCAGAAGTCTCTGAGCTCTGTGGCAACTACAGGGTTCCTTCCAGGAGTTCTCTCCCTCCTCTGTGCACTCTCTCACCTAAATAGAGTCCCTCACAGGCCAATCAACCTGTTATTCCAACTTCAATCACCTCTTTCACCTAGAGAGAGTGTTGTACAAACTGGCCAACAAGCCACATGCAGTCCATCACTACGTGGCCACAACAACCAACAGGGGAAATAGACACGGGCTTTCCAACAGGCTTAGCAATGAAAGGAGGGTCTCGCGGTTATGGCTTGGGGATAGAGATTCCACACACAGGATCGATCTGTTCAGACAGAGGGTGTCTCAAATTTCCAGAAATCAACACAAGCTATCCCTGAAATCAACATAGACTTATCCCCCCAGGTTTCATAATTGCACAAGGTCTCATGCAGAGGTCGATCAGTTCACGCTCAAATGGTCGGGTAGAATGGAGGAGGAACCCCCATCACAGCTCATCTCAGCCATTTTATTTGCATGCACCTGGGTTGACACTTGTCACCCATGAAAATTCATGTGTTCCATCAGCATGCATCCCCTTTGCACATGTTTTCCCCTTGCCAGGAACCTAGGATAAAAACATATAATTCACATGTCTTTTGGAATAATATTGAAATATTATTTCCAAGGAATTAATCCCCTAGGCTCAACACTTAGCCCCTCTTCCCACCTTCCATCCCCTAATCCCTTGCCCACTCTGTGGAAGCTTAGTCCCCCATCACTCATTCATCGTGGTCAATATACATGCGGCAGTGTTTATATTTTATTATTGTTCCACATAAATACAGGTACAAAATCAGGCTCTTGGCCTTCAACACTTAGGCTCTCTAGCCTAACAATCACATAAGCCCACTAGCTTACATAACCTCAGCTCACCATCCTATAAAACATATTTACAATTCATTTCATAAAAAATATTTATAATAGGGCTTGACCTTGGGGACATTACAATCCCCCTCCCCTTATTTATGCACTGTCCTCAGTGAAACTTTACATTGCATCTGCAAGCTTTTCAAAATTTTCAAAAAGATGCGGGTACTCTGCCCGCATAACATCTTCATGCTCCCATGTCGCATCCTCAGGAACGTACCAGGTCTATTGGACCTTTACAAGCTCTATGGATCGATTTCGGAGCTATTTTCTTTTCCTGTCCAATATACGCACAGGATGCACTTGTAGGACACCTTCTGGTTCCACCTGAATCACATTCCAATCCATAACATGATTAGCATCAGGTATATATTTCTTAAGCAGTGAAACATGAAACAGATTATGTACAGTCATAGATGCAGGTAATGCAAGCATGTATGTAACTGGCCCAATCCTTTCCAGGATTTCAAAAGGCCCATAGTATCTTGCTACCAACTTGGCGCAACTTCCCAACTTCAGGGAACTTCTGTTAGTTTTCACTTTCAGGAAAACATGATCACCCACTTTGAATTCTCTGTGGGTTTTGTTCTTATCAACATAACTTTTCTTCCTATCCTAGGAAACTTTCAAATTCTATTTAATTCTTATCATTTGGTCTTCCATCTCCTTGAGCAACTCTGGCCCAACTACTACTCTATCAGTTGGATTATCCCAGCTAATTGGAGTATTGCACTTTCTTCCATAAAGTGCTTCAAATGGGCTCATCTTCAATGATGCGTGATACCCATTGTTGTAGGCGAATTCTACCAAGTGCAAGTAGTCTTCCCATCTTAATGGTTTTTCCATCACATACATTCTCGGTATGTCTTCTATTACTCTGTTCACCCTCTCTGTCTTTCCATAAAACTCTGGATGATACATTGTACTAAACTTCAGATTCATTCTGAATCCTTTGAATAGTCCTTTCTAGAAATTCGAGGTGAATTTCAGGTCCCTATCCGACACAATCGTCTTAGGAATTCCGTGCAAGCGTGCCACTTCTTTTAAGAAGATATCAGCAACATCTACTGCCATGTGAGTGGTTTTCAGTGGAATAAAATGGGCAGCTTTTGTAATCTTGTCCACCACCACCATGATCGAATCATGTTGCTTGCTCGTTTTGGGAAACCCTGTAATAAAATCCATCATCACCACTTCCCACTTCCATTCAAGAATGGGTAAAGGCTGCAGCAACCCTGTTGGGTGCCTATGCTCAGCCTTAACTTTCTGGCACTCCATACATCTAGCGATGTATTCAGCAATCTCTCTCTTCATACCCAGACAAAAATAATGTCTCTTGATTGCTGCCACGGTCTTCTAATATCTTGGATGTCCATCATAATCACTTTATGCATTTCTTTTAGAATCGCAAGTCTCAAATCCTGGGCATTGGGTACATACACTCTGTTTTTGTATAGAAGTATTCCTTCAGCTCCCAAGGTGTAACTTTCCTCTTTCTATGGTCTCTTGCACTGTTGTAGCTTTGCTACCAAGTCTTTGTACTACAAATTGACACTTGCAGCTTCCAAAATTCTATCCTTAATATCCGTCCTGTACATGTTAATGGATGTAGCATGCAATTCATGCACCTTTCTGCTGAGTGCATCAGCCACCTTGTTTTCCTTCCCTTTGATATGCTCCATGCACCTTATGCTGAGGTAATGTCTCCATTTTCTCAAAGTGTGGACAATTGCTGCTAGCTCCAAATTGTGAGTGGCATAATTATTTTTGTGATCTTTCAATTTCTTGGACTCATAATAGATTACAAATCCATCTTGGCTGAGAACTCCTCCCAACCCTTCCTTACACACATCTGTGCACACCATGAAATCCATATTTGGATTTAAAATTCTCAGGATTGGAGTGTTGGTTAACAGTTGCTTCAATCGCTGGAAACTCTCTTCACACTCTTCATTCCACCAAAAAGTTTTCTCTTTCCTTTGCAAGGAAGTGACAGGGTGAGCTATCTTTGAGAACCTTGTGATAAACCTTCTATAATAGCCCATGAGACCCATAAAGGACCTAGCTTCTGTCACATTCCTTGGTGTTGACCATTCTCAGATGGCCTCAACCTTCTCAGGATCCACAGCAATCCCTTCTTTTGAAATAATATGTCCCAAGTAATGTATCTGTCTTTGATAAAATGAGCATTTGCTCAACTTAGCATACAGCTGGTGTTCTCTCAACACTTGCAACACCCTCCTCATGTGTTGTTCATGCTCTTCCTCTGACTTGGAATACACCAATATGTCATCCAGGAAGACTATGGCAAACTTGTCTAAATAGTTCCTTAATACACCATTCATCAAACACATAAAAACAGCAAGTGCATTTGACAGTCCAAACAGCACCACTGTGAACTCGTAATGACCATACCTTGTTCTAAAGGTGGTCTTGTTGATATCCTCATCCTTTATTCTTACCTGGTGATATCCTAATTTGAGATCTGTCTTCAAAAATATTTTTGCACCCTTCAGCTGATCTAAAAGATCACCAATCCTCGACAGAGGATACTTGTTCTTGACAGTTACCTTGTTCAACTGCCAGAAATCAATACATAGCCTCAACGTCCCATCCTTCTTCTTCACGAATAGGACTGGTGCACCCCAAGGTGACATGTTGGGTTCAATGTACCCCTTCTTCAAAATCTCTTATAGCTGCAATTGCAACTCTTTCATCTCTGGCGTACTCATTCTATAAGGATCTTTCGACAACGGAGCTGCTCCAGTCATCAAATTTATAGAAAAATCGATGTCTCTCTTTAGAGATAGTCCAGGTACCTCCTAAAATACATCCTTGAACTTTGTGAGTACCTCATGGTCCCCAATTCTTGAGACTTTATCTCTGGATGCTTCCTCCACATGGGCTACAAATAATTGACAGCCTTTCCTATAACACTTCTTCAGCTGCATGGCTGAGATTTCTCTAACAACCACATCTCTGGAAATTCCTTGGACTATTTTCCGATTTCCCTCCTCATCCAGGAATGTAAGCCTCTTGTTATGATAGTCTAGGATGGCATGGTGTTGGTCCAACCAGTCCATCCCAATTAAGCATTCATAAGAGCCTAAAGGCAGAACATTCAATTCGGCCTTCGTGCTCAATCCATTCATGTCTATCGAACAGGATTTAACCAATTCAATGACCTTCCTCTTGGTTCCTGTAGCCAACTGCACTAACCAAGACCTTTCATGTTTTCTTCTTGATAAATGCAAACTTTCCATCACCTTAGGATCTACATAACTATGGCTAGCCCCATAATCAATTAAAATAATAAATGGTCGGTTGTTGATCATACCTTCCACTTCAATCATGTGCGATTGAAATTATGCTTTCTTGTTGTCTAGGGCTATGTAGATCCCTGGCATCTTTCTGCCCATATCCTCCAATGTTTCAGCTTACTGAAAATTGTGCATGGTTCTCGCTTTATATTTTTTGTGGGGGAAGTCCCTGTACCTATGGTTCCCTTTACATCCCCAACACTCCATAGGTGGCGGTCTGGGAATTTGCTCACCCACTTCAGCCTTCCTGGGCTCTCTGAAATATGGCTATCCCTAAGGACTATTTCTAAAAAAGGGAGGCTTGTTTCCCTTCTACCTCTGCTCTTTCTTGAACTTCTTCTGATCATCCCAAGCCTTCTGAAAAGTAGGCCTTTCTCTTTGTTGTTCATATAAGCATTTTTCCCTTCTTATTGTTTCTTCCATAGTCTTAAGATCATCATACTGAATCTTGTCACCAATAGAAGGTGGCAGTCCACTGAGATATCTTTGAATCTTGACAGCCTCATCTTTGATGAACGGAACATACTTCAGTAGTTCCAAAATCCTTCGTTCATATTCATCGATGGTCATGCTACCCAACTTGAGTTCAAAGAACTCCTTCATCTTTCTGTCATAGTACCTTTTGGTCAGGTATTTCTTCTTGAAATACCTCTTGAACTCCTTCCAAGTGATATCTTTCTCTCTGATGTGTTGCACCTGCACAAACTGATCCCACCACATGGATGCTTTTCCCTTTAGTTGATACATTGCAATTCTTCCTTCTGCAAGAGGGGAATAATTTTGTAGTTGGAAATATTTCCTCATGCCTAGCAACCATGTTTTGACATCTTCCTCTTTCTTATGTTCTCCATCGAATGTTGGAGGCTTGATCTTGTTCATCTCTCCTTTCAATTCATCTCTTCTAGATGTTCGGTGTTTTCTAGTAGGGGAGGGGCTTGAACTACTATGCGCTTCCCTGTTGGAATGCTTTGGGGAGCGACGATGATGTTTGCTACCACTCCATGATCTTCTTCTTCTCTCAGGGGTCCTGTGACTCTCTGTCTTGCTTGAGCCATTCCCCTTCTCCAACTTCCTTTCTATTCTTTCCAGGTTCTTAAACATTTTTAAGTTGAATTCTCCCCACTGATCCCTGACCCTCATGAGCTTTTGGCTATCAGCTCGAAGAGCCTAGGCATCTTTCTGCAATCTTTCAATGAGTTTCATCATATGTCCTTCCTTATCCATCTCTTTTATGTGCCCATTATAGTTTGATCCTTCGACTCCCAAGTTGACATCCCTTTCTACCCTTTCGTCCTCTGTTTCGGAGGCAATCTGTACCCTTTCCATTTCTATACTCAGCGTAGATTCATGGTTGACCTGACACTCATTGAAATATGCACACACAATGTGCAATCAACTGAAGTTTGTCAGGCCCTTAAACCTTCAAGAAACTTACAACACTCATAAACCAACATGAACAAGAAAAACATTTTGATTCCATTAAGTTTTCTGAGCTCTATTTGGCTCTGTGAATTTCAAGACTTCCGGTTTCGAGGTCTCGGTCCACGAGAATCTCATACTCACTTTTGGGTGATAGCTCCCTCTTTCTCCCTACCTCGTAACCAAAGGCACCTTTCACAACTTCATGATCTCGCAAGTTCACGAGTCGAAGGCCCTCAACTCTTCTTCCTCCAAACGTCGATACCTGAGATGCAATATGGGTATGGTTCCCTCCTTGCTAGCGCCTTCTACATACAATCGTAGTCTAGGGACAAGTTCTAGCACCTCTCGCAAATTGTGACTTTACGAGTTGGAGTGTTGAGCCCTTGTGCTCCTTCCTTGCGAATCCTGAAATCCTGATTTACTTTACCCTTTGAGCCCACATAGCACAACTGTATCCACATCTACAGTGGCAAGTGGTACCCTCAGAAGGGTCCACATTATCTATGGTGACATCATCGAGTCCCACCATGCTCACTTTTATTTTATCCCACTGGCACGTGGTACACTCCCATGTGTCCACATCCATTCCAAGTCAAATCCAACGATTAGACCTTTCTCAAATCTACAGCACAGATCCTTTTGGCGCTTCGGGGTTTCGGGCATCGGGAGTTTGTGCATCCACACCTCTTGAACTTCCGTTTGCTGAAATCCTAAAATTATTGTCTACCCCTCCACTTGATCCAACGATCAAGTTCCTATCTTACAATCTACGGTGTAGATCATTTCAGAATTTTGATTTTCACTATTTTGCGAATTTCAAAAACAAGGTTCTTCCCTTTTGGTTTCCCGGGTGCCGAAACACTGTCTGGCAGCCACGTGTTTCCCCCGATGAACAATCCTAAAAAAATTGGGGTTTCGTGTTTCGTGATTTCCACATTCTTGTGCAACTCCAAAGGGATTTTAAACCTTATGCATGTTTTCCAGATCTGATGGTCACAAGGGTTCTCCTTTCCCCCGAATAGATCCTATGGCTCCAACACTTCTGGTGTGGAGTCCTCTCTCCCTGTGACCAGATACCACATCGGATATGGTTTCATAACACCACTACACCTCTTGAGCTTGGTAACATGGGCAAGTAACTCCTTGACACTCAAGAGCATTCAAAGGTCCGAAATTGGTCCTCCAGACACAATTTCTCCTCAAACCCTCAGTCCAAAGACCACTCAACTAGCCCATCTAGGCTCAGCGTCAAAACCTTGGCTCTGATACCATACTATAATGATCTTTCACCTTAATCTATATCGCTCTGATACCATACTATAACACTCTTTCACCTTAAGTTGTATCTCTTTGATTCCAAACTCTAGCGCCCCCTTTCCATCAGTTGGGCAAGCTCTACTTTGTGGAATAACAATCTCATGCTTAATTATATATATAAGACATGCATTTAAGAAAATGAAACACATTTAAACTCAGAGTAACCTTAAGAATTACTGCTATTATAAATAATCAATGGATTTAACATTAATTCTCATGCACAGCAGAATACATGATAAATATAAATACACAGGCATGCAGAAAACTAATTAAAACATCATCTGGTACTTATTTGAAACAATGGTAATTCCACCAACCAGGTGCGGGCCTTCCACAAACCTCCTAGCCTTAGACCACACTTCTCATCAAGCTCAGCAATGGGTCACCCCTGAGCTAGGACTAAGCTCCACCCCAAGATAAGGAATCCTAGTCTAGGCTGAGGTTACAGGGAAAACACACAGTCACAAGGAAGGAATTCTCTCCTAGGAACCACTTTACTCACTCCCCACATACTCTCCTTCCCCACATGCTTGTTCCACCCCAAGAGTACACACCTTCTCTATCACCTAAACAGTCCTTCCGCTGCTAACCTCCCTTGCCTTGGGTTTCAGCAACAGACCAGACCAGAAGTCTCCGAGCTCTGTGGTAGCTACAGGGTTCCTTCCAGGAGTTCTCTCCCTCCTTTGTGCACTCTCTCACCTGAAGAGAGTCACTCACAGGCCAAGCAACCTGTTCTTCCAACTTCAATCACCTCTCTCACCTAGAGAGAGTGTTGTACAAACTAGCCAACAAGCCACACATAGTCCAGCACTGTGTGGCCACAACAG
>JASDQU010104513.1:20265-33075 GCA_032191745.1 Picea mariana
ATATTATTTAAGAAATAATTATTGTTTAGCTAACTTTTTAGGACAGTTAGATTATTAAATTAATTATAATTAATAATCCTATACATCTATTTAAGCAGGGTCGTTACAGTTGGCTTTCAGAAGTTGGCAGGATCAAAGAGAAGAGGGAGTGGAGATTTATGTTCATCCAAAAACGAGTCAATATATGTATGAATTTGTTTATTTTCACATATTTATTTTGAGTGCTAATTAGTACGTGGTAAATATAATGTTTTCAAAATATTAAATATTTGTAGGAATTTATTTATTAAAAAAAATTATAATGATTGGGACTAGAGTGGGTTTGTAGTGATTTTGGTAAGACTAACTATGTGTTTTAGTGTTGAACATGAGATTTATTACCATTAACATTATAAGTGGTTTATGATTCAGAAACAGAGTATATATAAATATCTTTGTAAACCTAAAATTTGTTTCTATTTTATGTCGAGTTATATTTCATGGAAACTTTAATTGCAATCATTTATGTTTATATTATTATTTGAATTTATCATTTGATAACATATGCCCTTACAATCTTTGAGAAAACGTGAATAAAATATTTATGTGATAGTTATGCCCAAGTGTGTCTTGCATGTAGCATGATCTTAATGGGTGGACTACACTACTATGTGTTTGGATTTATTTTTCATTTTTATTTTTATTTTCTGGCTTATATGTTTATGAATGGTTGTGTTTATGATATTCCAGCTTCATAGAGAGGTTTGTTAAAAAGGGACAATTAATTATTTTTTTCTTCTTATGAACGAACTTTACCTTGGAGATTTATTGAATCAAAGTAATTGGTTGCAAGTACAGGTTTTTAAGAGTTATACTTCTAACAAGCTTTGTTGTAATTACCTTGGAATATTTCTTCTAATTTTTATTTATAATTATGTGGAGAGAGTATGTTGATGTATACAATTGAGTAACTTTGATGATGCAATGTTTAAGTTTTTCTTGTACAAGATAGTTACCAAATTAAAAGAAAATGAATGTGAAATTCTATTATGACTTCTTCTTTATGTTAAAATAGATGTTTAAAGGAAAATGTCTATAAATTATTTTATGACTTCTTTTATGTGTTAAAACGGATTGTTTAAAGAAAAATGTCTGTGAAATTATATTATGAATTCTTCTTTGTGTTAAAACATAATGTTTACATTGTTGTCATTTTTATTTACCCTCACTTTTTAGTCCCATAAAAAATCCTACATGATTTCACTTAGCATAGATAACTTCATCTCTCTTTTCAAAGCGAGTAAATAGAGTTCTTTAAATAAATGAGAAGAGATGCAAGTAGATAGCCTAAAGTTGAAAAGAATAATACAATTTCTTCCTCTCCCTTATGGGAGTGGCTTTGCCTTCATTGTTAGTGTATTTATTTTTACAGTTTATTTATTTTGTTTCCACCAGACATGAAGTGTTATCCATACGTTCCACTTAAATATAGTCTAGTATACTATTAATGTTATGTTGATCTATATTTTCATTCCTCGTGTGTAATAGTTTTGAAGAGGTCTCTTTTCTTCCTTTTCCATAGTATGGCAAGGAATTCAACCACACAAAAAAGTAATATATCAATGCATGTCAGCTAGAACTAGCAATATATCAATGCATGCCTATTGGAACTAGAAATAGCATGTCTTGCACAACGATTCCTTCATTTTTAGTCAAGTACATGTTTGATCATAATACCCTAATTAAAATATTTAATTTTCCAACGATCTATGGCTATGATATTAGAGAGTTAGATCAGGTTATTCAATTTCATTTTCTTTGTTGGAATACTGAGAGGGGGGGGTGAATTAGTATTCCCCTTTTTAACAATTAGCAGTTACTTTTTATATTTTATTGATTACCACAATGAATTGTATGCAAAATAAATTATATAAATATATTTAACATCAATTACAAGGTTTATAAATAATAGTGAAGGACACCAATCCTCTTTAGAGAACCAACTCTAGGAGACACAGATCCCCTACTTCAGGAAACCAACCCTAGGAAGCACCAACTCCCTCCTCTTTAGGGAACCAACCCTAGGAAGCACAAACTCCCTTATCTTTTACAATTTTCTTAGTAAGCATATGAATCCTTCCATGCTCCTCCCTTCCACCCTCACTTCATAAGAACCAGCAGTTCTTCTTCTTGAACTCTACTTCTGTTTTGATCTTCTTATCTGGACTACAGAGACACCTTCTTCTCACCACTCTTTCTCATTTATATACTCTTCCAACTGGTGTGTGCTATGAAACATTGTGTCCCTTTGTTTGGATAATCACACCTCTTCATGTTAACATTAACAATAATCACTTTTATTATTTAAAAATTTATTGTTAATTATTTTAATTTAGTGAGAGTGCTTTTCATAAATTGATCACAGGTATGGATCGATTTCTTTTTAAATCGATTCCATATTTATGCAAATATTTTGAGAAACTGAGTTTTACAGAGGCACTTCCTTAAACCCATTTATATGTGACCACGGGCACAGAACCACTGGCTTATTAATTTAATCATTGCCTTCTTATTTTACCCTTTTCCTTTTAGCCCCCATATGTCCAATGTTAGGACCATGTTCTCGGGTACTTCGTCCTTTGGGACTTCGAGTAATTCGATTTCTCCACTTCAAAATTCTCCCGAAGTTAGATTCATCAAAGTGTAAGACTCGAGTAACTTGAATTCATCCAATGGTCATTCTTTAACTTGAAAAGGCTTAACATGATCCAATGGTTGTCAAGAATTCATCTATTCGGGATCTCAAGCCTTTGGCCTTGCTTATCCTATCCTTCTACTTCCCTCGATCTGACATTCAGGATATCTTCCAAAGTGTTTCCTTAGATCATATGACTTACGTCTATTTCGGGACATTTGTGGCTTACTCTGTCCTTCCACTAAACATGATCTAACATTCCTGATATCTCTGAAGTGTTCTTCATATTAGACGGTTCACATTTACTTTGGGATTTCTTCCTTCGGGTGATATTACTTGTTCTCAACCCTTTTCTCCCAAAGTGGTCCGCGTCGAAGTTGACCACTGCTACCTTGGAGTACTCCGAATAGATCAAATAGTCCTCATTTACTTCAAGACTTTGTATCAGATGGTCTTCGTCTTTGCTTATCCTATCCTTCCACTTAACTTGATCTAATGGTCGATGTGGTTTGCGGAACCATAACTTGTGTGTGGTTTAATTTGTCACCCAAACTCCGCAATTGAAGTTGTGTGATTTGTTGGTGAGTTAACCACGGTCGTCAATCTTTGAATCAATGAGATCTGATGATCTAGAATAATTATGGTATTGGAAATAATGTATATTTTAATTCTCCCTTCGCGCTCTGCAATCAATCCATGCCCTTGATCTGGAGCTTGAGTATCCAACGGTCACAACTTATTCTGATCGTTTGGTGGATCAACCATAGTTGTCGATCTTTGAGTCGATGAGATCTGATGATCTAGACTAATTGCGGGATTAGAAATAGTGTGTAGTTTAATTCTCCCTTCACGCTCTGCAATCAATCCTTTCATTTGATATGGCGCTTATGTATCCAATGGTCCTAGTTTGTTCTGTGGGGATTTCAATCCTGATCATGTTTCTGCATTGTACTTTCCCTTCTGAGCTTCATGTGCATCATCTCTTCTGAGCTTCGTATCTTTAGTCGCTAACCCTCCTGAGCTATAACCTCTGCATATTGTCATACTATTTGACATCAATGAAAAAACATCAATTATACCTACATATATTTATTTGACATGAACTCTGCATACTGTTATACTATTTGACATCAATGACAACACATTAATGACACTATGTCCAACAATCTCCCTCTTCATCATTGATGGCAACACACCAACTTCATACACAATCTCCCCCTCTAATGATGCTTCTCTCCTCTGAAGTTACTCTCCCCCTTTGACATCAATGGCAAAGGATTTATCCCTTTATGGTAATTCTCTATCTAACTATATGTTGTTGACCAAAATCTAAACTCAGGTAACTTGATGCAGGAGCATCGCCAGCATCAAGCGAGTGTGGGACAAAACACCAATGCATTTTGGCACATGATAAATTGTTTGAAATGTTTTGAAGTTTGATGCACCAAACTTAAATGTAATATTTAAGAAAGGGCATACTTCTTGATTGTAAACATACCTTGAGTGATCTGCTCTCGTCTATAGTGGGTAGAGGCATTTATGTATAATTAATGTAAGTAGGTAGACTTAAATTCTTAGATTAGACAGTTTTAGGAGCCGGAGGTAAAACGGATATAGACACCCTCACTTGTATTATTGTAACATTAGCAAGATTAGCATCATTATCAATCAAGAGAGCATAGAGAAGAAGAAGTAGAGAGCTGTGTAGATGAACCCATGTACAAAAGTTATGGATTAATACAAAGATCTTTAGTTCAGACTCATGGTGTTCAATTGCTTTCTGTGTTGTACATCATGATTGATATATGCTTGTTTACTCTCTGTTATGCATTTTCTTTGATGCGTGAATGTATGATTTCATGTTTAATGTCTGAAATATGAAGAGAGGGAGAGTAAAGAATGAATTTCAATTGTTTCTCTGTCTGAGCAAGAGTTTTCCTGCAAGGAGAGCAATGAATCGTCCGCAAGGAGTGTGTTGATGGGTTCAGAGTTTCAATCTCTGAAAAGCTCAGGAGGGATAGCACTGTTCTCATTCTCACAGAAATGCAAGTTGAGAACAGGATCCATGCAAGGAGTGTGCAGGCCAAGTGAAGTCTCAGAGTTATAGCCTGAGCGAAATTGTTGAGAGACTGTTGTCGCAGGGAGTGCGCAGAGTCGAAGAGGTTCAAATACTTGGAAGTATTTGAAGAACTGCCGCAAGGAGTGCGTGCAAGAGTATTCTTGAAGACTCGAGTTGTAGAAGAGAAACTCAAGAAGAATTAGTGCCTTAAAGTGTTGAAAGGAGGCATAACAAATTTTTTTTGCAGAAGGACAAATTCCATAAGGGAACACTTTGTTCGTTTCGCAGGAATCATCAAGGAGGAATTTGACGGTCGGAATTCTCTGTGGAGAATTCACGAAGTTCCGAGAGCCGTCGGATCATGCAGAGAAGCAGAGGAGTTATGGTAAGCCTATTTTTAAGTTTAATCTTAGGGGAGAATAGAGCCATAGGATTTGAGCCAACAGGGGTTGTCAGATCACTCACGTAATCTTGTTTCAGGGTTTCGTGGGTGGAAGGTTTAAAACCTTTGCATCAAGATTCACGAAGTCGTGAGTAGCGAAGTCACGAGAGAATCACAGCCATCCATCAGAGGAGGACAGGTGGTAGAGATCTAGGGATCTCGCGAACTTGAAGGTTCGTAGGGTGAGAGCCCAAGAATTGGGTGCTCCAAGTCGCGAGTCACGAAATCATGAGGAGCGAGGACAGCCGTAGGATCCAGGTCGCGGGAGGACCGTTGGATCATAACCCATCGCCTATCGCACATTTGGGGGTTTGGAGGTCGAAAGGAGTCGCTTTCGACATCAGAAGTCACGAAGTGTCGAAAGCCGGGCATGAGGGACACGTGATAGAACCACGAAGTGGGGCCGGGAAATAGACAGGCGGACACACGTCACCTAGTGGAAGGGGTCAACACTCTATTGACTCTCACATATCGGGAATTCGTGAAGTAAGAGCATGAGGTTTAAYGTTGAAACTTGCAAAGMGGTGAGTAGAGAAATGTGCTAGCACTGAGCCTAGCCGGTGGTCGCGCAAGGAAGGGGCTGAAAAAGGAAGAGCTGTACCCATTTTGCGATCTCGGGTATCGCAAGATTGGGGAGGAAGAGTCGGAAGTCATGACTYGTGAACTCACAAGATTGCGAGTTGTGAAAAGGACATGTGGATCGATAAATTGCAGATTCCAGCAGGGAATCGAAGGAGCCGTTTCGGCTCAAGGGAGAATCCGAACGATCCTGTGAGTGGATCTCAGTCTGAGGGTCGATAGGTCTGCATCATAACTCCTCCTACAATCATACTTTGCCTATCATAACTGAATGACTCATGTGTCAATCTTCTCTCTCTACTTCTAACTTCTCTTCCCCTTTGTTTCTAAAGGGGTGGTTCTTCTTGACAATATATCTCCCCCTGTCATTTGTACAGGATGCCATGTATACCACTGTCTCTGAAATTTTGGTTTCCAATATTTTCATTTTCATATTTGTACTTAATCTATCTTTCATCATCACCTCATTACTACAGAATTTTCCATTCATTCCATTTCTTTCTCACATAGTAACTTCCATTTAGGGTTTTTTCCACTTGTAACCATTCTGAGACCAATACATAACATGCACTATTCTTGGGCAAATAAAGACCTGCAATAAACTATGCCATGTCTTTCATAGAGTTACATCAATAAACCATGATGCTTTCAATGATCCTATTCATTTTTATGTGCTTCAATGCTCATAGGAGCATCAACAAGAATGAATTTTAGCTCTCCCCTAATTTCTTCTTCCCTTCTTTGTTTTTAATTTTTCTTTGAGAAGGAGTTGCATTCTATTATTAAAATAGGATTGAAAAGTTTCTTACATAATCATCACTCAATTCTGATGGTTTTTCTATTGTTGAATATTCATCATCAACATCACTATTATGTCCACCAGAAGCTTCTTTATATTTGTCTTGAGAATATTCCTCTATTAATTTCCATTTGTTGGGTAATGGATAATCTTCTTATATGACATTATCGAGTTTTGGAGTTGTGTCATATTTTTCTTTAGGAATTTTCATATCTTGAGTTTGATCTACTTTATATGCATAGCTTTGAATTTCAGGAGCAATATTTTCATCATTTTTCTTGTTTGGTACTTCAGATTTTCTTTTCCATGTCTTCTTATTCTATTTGTTATGGTTTCTTATGTTTAGGGATTGCATTGGTAATCTACATTCTCTGGTTTTATGACCATAGTTGTTGCATTTTTTACATTCAATTTTGAAGTTTTGCAAAGGAGTAAATGAGTTGTAGTTTCTCTTCTCTGTATTGTACCTATTGTTCTTATATCTTTGGACATTTTTGTTATTGTATTGTCCATAAGCTTTGCAGTGTACTGCCTTATGTCAAAAATTATTGCAAGAGTAACTTTATCCAATAAATAGATATTTATTAGGGGGATTCTTTCTGGTGATTGTATTCTTCCTATCAGTTATTACTTTAGTAGGGAATGTTGATTTATGTTTATGTGGAACAATGTTCAATGGTATCATATTTGCCTTATTATCTTCTCTTCTTAAGGAGCCCTTTAGAGCATCTGCATAACTAATTGGTCTTTTGACAGATCCTTTTGATGTAGAATTTGAGTCTTTGGTGTATCCCAAAATAGTATTTTTGTTTGGTGACCTTTGGCTACTGATAATTTCATCCAAGATCTTTGAACTATTTCCAAGGTTTGATCTCTTCTTTTCTTTCTCAAGTTCACTTTTTAACAGCTTGATCTTAGCTTATAGTTTCTCACATGCTTGTTTTTTATCACTCARTTGTTTTATAATGATTTCTTCAATTTTATTAGCTTATAGGAGCTGGGACTTCAAATCACTGATGGCATGTTCTAACTCCTTGAGGTTTTTGGAAACTTCCMTCTCTCTTGATTTAGTAACTTCTTTAATCTCTAGAATCTCTCTTCTTAGTACCTTGTTTTGTTTTTAAGTTTTTCCTAGTTCTTTAATTACACTAAGGTATTCTTCTTCGAAGTTCCCTTATTTTTCATCTTCTGAATGTTTATCATCTTGCGTTTTTATTCCCATAAACAGAAGCTCTGAATCTTCATCTTCACTTATGTATGAATAGTTGATGTCTTCTTTAGAGTAGAAGTTTTTCTTTTTCTTATAAAATTTCTTCTTGTATTGGTTTTCTTGGTTGTGAATTTCTTCATCATTTCTTCTTGTATGGGATAGGGACATTTGTTGGCAAAGTGTCCAATTCTTCCACAGTTGAAACATTTGAAAGGTAATTTTCCTTTATATTTTCCAAATCCTTTCTGGAATTTCTTTATAAAGTTGGCCTCTTATACATCTAATATATTTGATAACTTATCATTGGTCTTTTCTCTTGCCTCATATTTTTCTTAGATTCTTTAAAGGATTTTTCATCTTTTTTTGATTTATCATTCCATGTTCTCATTTCATATGCTGTAAAATTTTTATGAAGATGATCAACTGTGAGTGTGCTTAGATCAGTTCTATCTTCAATTGTAGAAATCTTTGCATCATATCTCATAGGTAATGATCTTAGTATTTTTTGTACAATAGGTTTATCTATAATTTCTTCTCATTCCGCTCTGATTGAGTTAACCACTTCATCTACCCTATGAAAGTATTCAACAATATTTTCTTCTTCTTTCATTTTCATATTTTCAAACTAAGTTCTATAGGTCTATAGTTTGGCTTCCTTGAATTTGTCATATCCTTCATATACAACCTCAAACTTGTCCCAGATTTCTTTGGTTGATTTACAATGTATAACATTTACACATATAGAATTACTCAACCCTCCTAGAATTCCATTGACTGCCCTTGAGTTTCCATTATAGATTTTCTTGCTTGCAGTGTCTGTGGGTGGAGCAGTTGGTGCAGTGTAACCATCTTCAACAGATTTCCAGATATCAAAACCAACAGCCAACAAGAAGTTTTAAATTCTTACCTTCCATAGAGCATAGCCTCCTCCATTGAAGAATGGTGTTTTTTTGTTAGACATTCCCTCTTGTTGATCCATCTTCAGGATCTAACTTTCAGTTGTTAGACTATGCTGAAGGCACCTGCTCTGATACCAAATGTTGGAATGCTGAGAGGGAGGACATGAATCAGTATTCCCCTTTTTAAAAATTAGCAGTTACTTTTTATATTTTAATGATTACCACAATGAATCAACAATGAATTGTATGCAAAATCAATTATATAAATATATTTAACATCAATTACAAGGTTTATAAACAATAGTGAAGGACACCAGTCCTCTTTAGAGAACCTACTCTAGGAGACATAGATCCCCTTCTTCAAGGCACCAATCCTCTTCAGCACACCAACTCTAGGAGACACAAATCCCCTTCTTCAGGGCACCAACCCTAGGAAGCACCAACCCCCTCGTTCATAGGGCACTAACCCTAGGAAGCACTAACTCCCTTGTATTTAAGGAACCAACCCTAGGAAGCTCCAACTCCCCTATCTTTTACATTTTCTTAGTAAGGATATGAATCCTTCCATGCTCCTCCCTTCCACCCTCACTTCATAAGAACCAACAGTTATTCTTCTTGGACTCTACTTTTGTTTTGATCTTCTTATCTAGACTACATAGACACCTTCTTCTCACCACTCTTTCTCATTTATATACTCTTCCAACTGATGTGAGCTATGGAAAATTGTTTCCCTTTGTTTGGATCATCGCACCTCTCCATTTTAACATTAACAATAATCACTTTTATTATTCAAACATTTATTATTAATTCTTTTAATTTAGTGAGAGTGTTTTTCGTAAATCAATCACAGGTATGGATCCATTTATTTTTTATTTGATTCCGTATTTATGAAAATATTTGCAGAAACCAATTTCTGCAGAGGTGCTTCCTTCAACCCATTTATATGTGACCACAAGCGCAGAACCACAAGATTATTAATTTAAGAATTTCCTTCTTATTTCTCCCTTTTCCTTTTAGCCCCCATATGTCCAATGTTGGGACTGTGTTCTTCGGTACTTCATCCTTTGAGACCTCGGGTAATTTGATTTCTCCACTACACAATTCTCCTGAAGTGAGATTCCCCTAATTGTAAACCTCGAGTAACTTGACTTCATCCAATGGTCATTATTTAACCCGAAAATCCTTAACACGATCCAATGGCTCTCGAGAATTCGACTATTCAAGATCTCAGGCCTTTGGCATTGCTTATCCTATCCTTCTACTTTCCTCGATCCAACGTTTAGGATATCTTCCAAAGTGTTTCCTCAGATCATACGACTTACGTCTATTTTGGGACATTTGTGGCTTGCTCTGTCCTTCTACTAAACATGATCTGACGGTCCTGATATCTTCGAATTGCTATTCATATCGGATGGTTCAACTTTTGGATTTCAGCCTTTAGGTGATCTTACTTGTTCTCAACCCTTTTCTCCTGAAGTGGTGAGCGTCGAAGTTGACCACTGCTACCTTGGCATGCTCTGAATAGATCGAATGGTCCTCATTTACTTCGGGACTTTGTATCGGACGGTCTTCATCTTTTCTTATCCTATCCTTCCACTTAAATTGATCCAACAGTCGATGTGGATTATGGAAGCGTAACTTGTGTGTGGATTAACTCATCGCCCAAACTCTGCAATTGAAGTTGTGTGATTTGTTGGTGAGTTAACCACAATCGTCGATCTTTGAATCACTGAGATCTGATGATCTAGAATAATTGCGGGATTGGAAATAACATATATTTTAATTATCCATTCACACTCTGTAATCAATCCATTCCCTTGATATGGTGCTTGTGTATCCAACGGGAATGACTTAATCTGATCGTTTTATGGATCAACCATAGTCGTCGATCTTTGAGTCGATGAGATCTTATGATCTAGACTAATTATGGGATTGGAAATAGCATGTATTTTAATTCTCCCTTCGCGCTCTGAAATCAATCCCTACCCTTGATCTGGCACTTATGTATCCAACGGTCCTGGTTTGTCCTGTGGGGATTTCGATCCCGATCATGTTTTTGTACTGTACTTTCCCTTCTGAGCTTCATGTGCGTCATCTCTTCTAATATTTTGATCTTCAATCGCTAACCCTCCTGAGATCTAATCTCTGCATACTGACATATTGTTTGACATCAATGATACCTACATATATTTATTTTACATGAACTATGCATATTGTTATACTGCTTGACATCAATGACACTATGTCCAACATGCTTGTGACATAATTGGAAAACATATGAGATAAGAAATTATGGAGTTTAACATGAAGCCAAATGAAGGGTTTGAAGTGAGAGACCAACAAAGAAAAAACAAATGTCAGAATGAGACTGTTCATATATTGTTAAATATGTTCGGTTTAATCACACTGTGTGTGTGTGTGTGTGTGTGTGTGTGTGTGTGTGTGTTTTGAAGATGAAGATAAAGGTAGTACTATTTCATATATATGTTAACAAAAGACTTTAAAAATCTGTTTTATGGAAAAAATAAATACAAGTTTAGTGTTATGTTAAAGAAACCAAATATATATAGATTTATCTTATATTTTAAGATCAATGAATCGAGAAAATAGAATAAAATAACATAGCAATTTAATAATAACATTTACTCACTTGAATAATGACGAAGAATTCATGTGGTTTTTTGTTTCTATATTCTCCATTATTTGTATAGAAGATATTGAGCATGATTGACAAGATTATGTGTCATGCCTTCTAGTTGAAGAGATAATATCGGTTTCATATGGTTGTAATATGAATTATCATATGATTGTTAATCTATTATTTTGAAACTTTTTGTTTGAGTGGAAGGACAGTTTATTTCATATGATTGTTAATTTATTATTTTGAATTTTTTTGTTTGACTAGGACGGTATATTTATTTATGTCTTTTGGATTAAAATAAACCATAGGAGTCTCGATTATTGTCATTTTCTCTATTTTAGAATCACATAAATGGTTGTTATTCCCTGGTTATTTATCATTAATATAATCATTTTTTTTTGTTATTTATTTTACGATTAAATTCATAATGGATTTTATTACCAAAGTAGTTTTTATGGAGAATGTAGATACCCTTATGGTCATAGTCTTTATTTTATTCTATTGAAAATACAACTATGGACAATTGGCAGGTTCATATCTTAGAAATGAATTGTATGAAGAAGAATGGGTTTTCCTTTGGTATATAAATCACATTTCTTGATGATAGTATTGTTAAAGATAACTATGGCGTAATTATAAAAAAAAAAAAAATTGTCTCTTGGAATTTGTTTAATTTTTTAGTCAATGTAGCACATGTGGGTGTTACAGAGACCACATGTATAAACATTTTTCTCATACATGAGACAGGATGAGGACAGTGCATAACATTCAATAAGTTGATACAAAAGACATGGGAAGGAGCATGCTAAGGATTTATGTAGCCTTGGAAAATAGACAAATAAACTATCAATCACATTATTTAGGTGGAAGGTAATATTGATAATCATCGCATAGCTATTTTGATTGATTTTGGAGATATCCATAGCTATATAGATCCCAATATGGTTGATAGATTTAAATTGAAGAGATGTAAGCATGAAAAGTATTGGTTGGTTCATCTAGCCATTGGAACCAAGAGAAGAATGAATGAGTTTTTTAAGGATTTTCCAGTGAACATAAATGGAGTCAACACTAAGGTAGATTTGAACATCATATTGTTTGAATCATATGAATATTTTATTGGTATGGATTGGTTGGAAAATAATCATGATGTCCTAGAATGATACAACAAATATTTCACATGTATTGATGAGGAAGGGAATTCAATGATAGATCAAGGTATTCCAAAGAATATATATGTTAGAGATACTTCAGTATTACAGTTGAAAATAAGTTTTAGAAAGGCATGTTAGATATATGCAACACATATGGAGGATCCAACAAAGGGTAAAGAGACAAATCTCAAAGATTATTCAGTTATGAAAGAGAATGAAGACATGTTTGTGGAAATGTCAGAATTTCCACCAAAAATATATATTGACTTCTCTATTGACCTAATTCCTTGAGCCTACCTAGTTTCCAAAACACCTTATAGAATGGGCACACTAGAGATGAAAAAGATGTATAT
>JASDQU010104513.1:33095-53246 GCA_032191745.1 Picea mariana
AGACAAATCTCAAAGATTATTCAGTTATGAAAGAGAATGAAGACATGTTTGTGGAAATGTCAGAATTTCCACCAAAAATATATATTGACTTCTCTATTGACCTAATTCCTTGAGCCTACCTAGTTTCCAAAACACCTTATAGAATGGGCACACTAGAGATGAAAAAGATGTATATACAACCAGATGAGTTGTTGAAGAAGGGGTAAATACACCCAAGTTTTTTGCCTTGAGGTGTCCCAGTAATGTTTGTGAAGAAAAAAAATTGAACTCTAAGGTTATGTATTGATTTAATATGGTTGAAAAAGGTTACAGTAAAGAACAAGTATCATTTTCCAAGGATTGATGATCTTTTGATTAGTTGAGGGAGCAATGATATTTTTCAAGATTGATCTGAGATCAGGTTGTCAGCAAGTGAGAATCATAGAAGAATATACTAGCAAGATATTCTTTCAGACAAGGTATGGTTATTATGAATTTGTAGTGGTGCCATTTGGGTTTACAAATGCACTGGCTAATTTTATGTGTCTAATAAATTGAGTGTTCAGATATTACCTGAATAATTTTTTCATTATCTTGTTGGATGATATTCTTATATACTTTGAGACAGAGGAGGAACATGAGAAACATTTTAGGATGGTGTTATAGGTGTTGAGAGAACACCAATTGTATGCCAATTTGAGCAAGTGGACGTTTTGTCAAAAGAAGCTCCATTATTTGGGCCACATTGTCTTAGAGGATGGCATAGTAGTGGATCTTGAAAAGGTTGAAGAAATCAAAGGTTGGATATCACCAAAGAATATTTTAGAAGTTAGATCATTTATGGGTCTAGTTGGTTACTACAAGAGATTCATTGCAGGTTTCTCCAAGATTGCACACCCGATCACTTCCTTGTAAAAGAAAGAAATAAAATTTGAATGGACTACTAAGTGTGAAGAGAGTTTCTAGAACTTGAAGGTTTATTAATCAATGCACCTCTCTTAAATATTGCATATCCAAATGAGGATTTTGTTGTGTTCACGGATGAATGTAAAGAAGGGATTGGTGGAATACTTACCCAAAATGGTCATATAATTTTCTATGAGTCAAGAAAATTGAAAGAGCATGAGAGGAAATATGCCACACATGAATTGGAATCAGAAAAAATTGTTCATGCACTGAAAATGTGGAGTCATTATCTCATGGGAGGAAAAATTGAGTTGAGGATAGACCATAGTCATCAAAAATATTTTTTTGGATAGCCAACATTGAATGCTAGACAAATCAGTTGGTTGGAATTCCTCAAGGAATATGACTTTGACATAAATAACATAAGGGGAAGTAGAATAAAGTGGTTGATGCACTCAATATAAGTGTGCACGAGATGCATGTTACAGCCATAAGTATGTGCGAGACAGATTTTAAATGCATAATTCTAAAATTTGTAACAACATACCAACACTATGTGCAAGTTAAATAAAGTTTACAACAACATAATATACTACATAAATTTAAATATTACAAGCTGAAAGAGGATGGAATCCTCTTGTATAGGAACAAAGTTTATGTTCCTAATTCTCAGAAGTTGATAAATTTAGTCTTAAAATAGATGCACAATGTTCCATATGCTATACATTTGGGGTATCATAAAACAATTACAGTTGTAAGAGAGCAATACTTTTGGCCCAGTGTGAAGAAAGATGTAGTTTGTTTTTTTATGAGATGCATGGAATGTCATAAGGTAAAGGTTGAGCACAAAAATTCAACAGGATTGCTACAACCATTTTCCATTCTTGAATGGAAATGGGATACGTTTACCATAGATTTCATTACCAAGTTTCCTAGAACAGTAAGACAATATGATTCCATCATGGTAGTGGTGGAAACGCTTACGAAGGTTGTAAATTTTATTCCATTCATGTTGATGCATAAGGTACCCAACATTGCATAAATTTATATGAAGGAAATTTCTAGGCTACATGGTGTGCCTAAGGAAATAGTGTCCAACAAAGATTCAAAGTTCACTTCCAATTTTTGGAAAGCGTTGTTCAAAGGATTTGGAACAAATTTGAATTTCAACACAACATATCATCCAAAATCAAATTGGAAGACATAGAGGATTAACCAAATAATTGAATATATGCTAAGAACGTATGTAATGGATTAGCCTTCCAAGTTGGAACTATGTTCATTTGGTTGAGTTTGCTTATAACAACGGGTATCATGCATTGTTGAAGATGATCCCATTTGATGGATTATATGGTAGAAAATGCAACATGCCAATGAGTTGGGATAGAACAGTAGACAGATCCATTATTGGGCCAGAAGTTTTAAGAGAAATGGAAACGCATATGGTAAAGATAAAGAATAGTTTAAAGACTACATAGGATAGGCAAAAATTTATGATGGAAAAGGTAGGACACGTGGGTAATTTAGAGTGGGTGATAATGTGTTTCTAAATGTAAAGGAAAAAATAAGCTCATTGAAACTACAAAGTTTCCCAAACTTGGCATTGAGATATTGTGGGCCATTTTAATTTCTAGAGAGGATAGGCCTAATTGCATACATGCTTGCATTTCCTACATCCATGAGAGTTTATAATTTGTTTCATGTGTCTTTATTGAAGAAATATGAATGTACATTTGTACATAAGTGTACAAAGACTCCATTTTGGTGCAGCTAGAGTTCTTGGAGCCATAACTTTGGGACTTCTTGTCTGGCCTATGATGGAGACTTGGAAGGGAAGTGGGACAACTTGAGGGAATACATTGCAGAGAAGGGGTTACACTTCCTTGGATTGAGTAGGATGAAGAGGAATGAGAGAATGTTGGTTGGAATTGTTGGAAGGGTCACTAAACCAAGAAATTGTTGAGTATTGTAATGTAATATTCTATATATGTATAAATGTACACATGTATGGTGATGTGCATTGAGGAAAGTGAAAATTGTAGGGGTATGGGATTGTAATGCCCTGATTTTGACCCTCGATATATGTTTATATGATTATAAATATTATGAATGGTCAGGGACCAAGCAATGTAATATGTAAACATTGTACATTGAAAAATAATAAAATGAAATACATCACTAGTTGTAGACAGGTAATGACCAGAGTGGGGTGGGGGGAGGATATGATTCTATAAGAGAGAGGGATTGATGGAGGTTTTGAGGGTTTTCCACATGCATTGAGTAATAAGCCACCTTCATTAATTAGCTTTTCATTTCTCTATGTATTCCTTTGACCTATTAATCACTTAATCATTGAATTCATGTAAGAGGCTGGGTGAGGAAGTTAGCCCACTTAGTTATGACAACATGGGTTGAGTGTAATCATCCTTGAGGGAAGAGTAAGAGTCAAGCAAGCATGGGAGAAGAGGATAAATTTGAGTGGGAAGAAGAACAATTTTTATAGTTGAGAAAGAAGTGAGAAAAAATATACTTGAGTGCTAGGAAAGAGTAAGCAACCATAGTGGGTATTAAGGAAAATGTGTTGAAGCTAGTAAATATGATGAGAATGGGGCTACCATGCCTATAAATGATGTGTTGTTGAGAAATCACCCAAAGAGAATTTGTAAATATTGTGTGAGCACTCTTGTTAAAGTTGAATTTCCTGGAGCCCCCAACTGAGATATTCTTGGTTGGTCTATGCTGAAGCCCTAGAAGGGATGAAAATTGTCTAAGGGACTGAGGTGAAGAGAAGGATATATCATCCCCTGAGTTGTGTATATTAAAGGAGAAGAGAGTTAGAAACTTTGAATGGTTGTATAAATCACGTCACTATGTTTTAGTGAGTTTTGAGTTGTTAGAGTGGACTGTAGACACCCGTAGGAGACTATCCATCCTTGTGGAATCATAGCCCCAACTTAAGGATAKCTTGTTGCAAAACTAATTGGTGCAACAGAGCCTACAGTTGAGTGGAACATCCATCATTTGTAGTCGATTGTATAAAAAAAAAATTAAAATATAAGTGATCTAGTCACTGTATTGTTTATTGTGTGAATCCTGTGTCGAATGATGTGTTTAATTGCTTATGTGCATGTTTAAATCATTTGCATTCACATTTTTATGAATTAATGATAATAGCATGAGTCTGTATGTCATGTTGCATATGTTTTTGAATTTGAATCAATATTTCAGTCGATTTAGTAGTAATGTGGCCTGGTGTGGAAGTTAGGTACATTACAACTCATATGTTTTTATTACATATTTAAATTTTAGGAATTTTTTGTTTTATTGAACTCATGTTATTTTACTATGTTTTATAGAGTGAGGATGAGGAGGGCACTGACAATAGTTAAATCAAATTCTAAAGTAATTCATTTAATTTCCTTATAAGTGTACACATTTTTCATGTAATGTTGTGTACAAAGTTGACATTTTACTTGTGTGGTAATGCACCAATTGTTTACGGGTAGAAAAAATAGCATTGTTATTTTATAATTCAATTTAAATTCTCATCATTTTGTTCATATATACATGGTTATTTTGTTCTTTGGTGTGAAATTGATAGAATGCTAGTGCAGTAAAATTCCATAATTGTGTTTATGGATACATTGTTTTCTGATCTAGTCATGGTGTAAAATTGATTGAATGTTTGTAGTATCCTGGTCTCAAACGTTTGAACTTGATCTTTTTTGTATTGTAATTATGTTTTTCATTGCTACATTTTTCTCCATTCCATGAGATAGACTTACCATGGTGATTTTAAATACATCTAAACGTGATCATTGTGAATCTAATGAAAGGTTCCAAGGTTGACTAGTGGGAGAAAACAACAATGGGGCTATGAGTACACCAAAGGAGAAAGGTAAGGGTGTCTAAGGGGGGAATTGACCTATGTATCATGGTTACTATTATATCATATATACAACCTCTTTCATATGATTTTAATATTAACATTCTATCATAATATTTATGATATTACAATTATGAGCCTAGTTAAATGATTAATTACTTTAAGTAAATATGTCTTATCCTTAAGTACCTACCTTCTATATTGAAGAAAATAATTCTTATATTCATGTAATAAAGGATATTTAAAATAGTACTATTGATCCCTATCAGTAAGGAACTAGAATACTTGGATAAGGACTCTTCCTTTCCCTCTCCTTCATTCATGCAAAAAATAAAATTCAAATTAGGAAGAGGAGGTTGAGAAAAAAGTGACTTCTTGAGGAGAGAATAGAGTTCTTTATGAGAAAATAGTATCACATCTATCATAGGATACATGGAGAGATGAAACACACACTATCAAGTGGAATTAGACACCAAGATTGAGTAGGGAAGTACTTTCTTCAACCTCTACATTTTTGTTGGATTTCTAGGTTGGTTTGGAAGCCTTTGGTAAAGAAAATAGTGATTTGGGAGATTTTACAACTCTTCTTCACCCTGGTGGTATCATATCCCAACATAGAGGTGGAATTCACAAAGGATTTTCCTATGGTTGGGAGGAAAATGGTTCACCCACAGTTAGTTTCCTTGGAGCTCATTTTATGAAAGATAAGTGTGTTCTTCTATCTATTTTAGTAACATCTCAATCATGATGAAATGTACATGCATGCTAGCATTAATTATTTTGAATTCATTCCTTGGAAATTGTGTACATGTAATTAAGTGTACGGATGTTGTTATAATTGATTGAATTACAAAATTTGTATGATAATGCACTGATAAAATTCATGCATGCAAATTGTTTGTAGAAATGCATTGAAAATTGGTTTCGTGTTTTAGTGCAATGATTCTATATGAAGTCTAATAAAGACAAAATTTGGAGTGGAGTTATCTAGTACATATCTCCACATGGTTACCAAAAATTAACCTATGATTTTCATGTATGGCCCTTAAAAATGAAAAATGGATGTAGATGAAATTTTACTCTAACTTGGTCGTACAGTGTTTGTTGGCATTCAAATTTTGAAATAAAGTAGTTGATATAAATATTTGCATGGTCACCAAAAATCAGCTTTAGATTTTTCTATATGGCCTTTAAAAAAGAAAATTGGTTGTAGATAAAATTCTACTATAAGTTGGCCATACAATTTCCGTTGTCATTCAAATTTTAACAGAAAGTACATGATATAAATATCTACATGCTCACCCAAAATCATCTTCAGATTTTCCTATATGGCCTTTCAAAATGTAAAATGGGTGTAGATGAAATTATACTATAGGTTGGCCATACAACATATGTTAGTGTTCAAATTTTAAAAAAGGTAGTGCATATCAATATCTATATTCTTACCAAAAATCAGCTTCATATTTACCAGTATGACCCCTAAAAATACAAAAGTCGTTGTAGATGAAATTCTACTATAACTTGGCCATACGGTGTATGTTGGCATTCAAATTTTAACAACAAGTATCTAACATCAATATTGATATTCTCACTAATTTTCAAAATTATATTCATCTATTTCATTCCCCAAATTTATATTCATCTATTTCTATAAGGCTTGTGTCATTCTGCATAGCCATGTATTAGTGAATAATGATACGAGAAGCCTATATATTAAAAAAAAAACATTTTATTATGGTTAATATGACCACAATAATCATGTAACACTTCTAACCAAGAGAGAAAGTGTTATATGCATGAGCTTAAGGAAATTAACCCTAAACCCTAGGATTGTCATTTTTTGCATAGAACAAGACATCCATATAAGAGATTATAGGGAATTGATAAGTTGAAAAGATTGATGAACTTCTGAAATAGAGTGAGTATGTGAATCAAGTGCTTATGCTCATTTTAATTTGGTTATACTATCTATGCTTAAGTGTCACCATCTTGAAAAGGTATTATGTGGCAAATTGTGAAGCGCTAGTTCTAATTAACTTGATATCTTCAACTTGATTTTGTTATCTAGAGAAATTACAATCTAAACCTTGCATCTAAAGATGGAAAGCTTGACTTTGTGTTGACCAGTCTAATGTCGAACTATATAATAGTAATTAATAATAAGGGTTTCTATGTTGTAAATGGACTTAATGTGTTGTATTTTTATTTACATACTACTGCCATTGATGAAATGTTTGACCAGTAGACCTTTTTTTTTATATTAGGAATGAAGGTATGTTAAAAATTGGTATCAGAGCTAAGTTATAGAACTAGGTGTTGTATGGGCTCAAAGGAATTAATGATGGTGGTTTTGATGTTATGATAAGCTAACAAATTATTCGTGTTACACATAGAAAGAATAGTGTATAATTTATAAGATAATCCTTGTTATAGCATTACATCAGTTTACACATTTTGTAGAACCTTTGGAGTTTTTTTGTGGTAATTTGTATGAAAATGTTTGTAAGAACTGAATTTGGAATATATGGTATAGAGTTTAATGTGTGTGTGTGTGTGTGTGTGTGTGTGTGTGTGTGTGTGTGTGTGTGTGTGCAACTATACTTTCCTATGCCAACATTGCATGCACTTGACATTTATTGACATTTTATCCATCACGCTCATATAAATGCTAGAGTGAATATGTTAAAGATACGAATGTAAATTTGTTGGAGTAGGCATGTTTGGAGAACAACACAGCAAACAAGGCAAAATGGAACAAGAAGGATAGCACACCACATTTTTAGGAAAAGAAGCATGCGCGATAGGATTTGCGGAAAAGCAACACGCACGATAGGATTTGTGGAAATACAACGCAAATGTGGAAAAACCTAGCCATGTTAGGTTTAGGGTTTTGGGATGTTTTGTAAGGGTTTATAAACAAATTTTGTAATATAAATAGAAGAGATAGAAAGTAGTTTGGAGAACCTATTTTGGATTCTTTGTGAGTCAAAGTCTATTTTGAGAGATGTAGAGCTTGCATGAGGTCGAAGTAGCTAAGGGTCAGGTCGCAAGCTGTGGATCCTAGTGCGTTCCTCTTCTGCCTCACTACTCTTTACTATGATCTAATGCGCACAACACATTTTGAAGAATAAGAAAAGAAATAGAATATATTTGTGGGTGTAGCCCTAAGGGGGGTGAACCACGATAAAACTATGTGTGCAATGTTTTTTAATGTTTTATTATTTCTGCAGTTATGATTGAATGGTTAGATAAATGAATGAATCGTTTGTCTACAGTGTGCACTAGAATAAATATGCACATGAATGAATGAATGAATGGATATGATAAATAGTGTCATAGAAGGAATGGTTAAGTCGAAAGAACATCCCTTAATCCCTTCCATGACTACAAAAACTTGCGTCCTGCAGTCCCCCATAAACCATCTCGGGTGAGATTTTGTTTTTCACTCTGTGCGTAGTGTAGCCTTTTGGTTTACCAGAAGGGTCGATGGTGATAAGGGTTTTGTTGGAGAAATAAGGTAGAACTCGAGTCAGCCTATAAGTCCAAAAAATGGTTCTATTTCTAGCTAGAACTCAGAAGCAAATCCAGGAAGGGGTTTGGTGAAGAAGATGCAATGGTAGAAAGGGATGTTCAGGCCATGGAATCCTATGAAGAAAAATATTGGAACATGGTTAGAGACCAAGAAATTGGATTTTTCAGAAGAAGACAATAAGGGTTCTAGGTATACACTGTGTCAGTACCTGCAGAGGTATGTGTTTACTGATCTACGTGAAGAATAATTTCGTTTCTTTCCCAATTTATTATATGAGTGGTTGTTAAGGTTGAAGGATAAACATTTGACTAACCAGATTAGGCCAGTAGTGTGGACTTCTGAAAATACCACGCGGTTGGAAAGAGTTAATAGTAAAATCATGTGCGCAGTGGATTTTTGGTTAGATAACATTATTGCAGGGTTTATCACTGAGTTTGTAGTAGATAGAGTGAAGTCATATACTGGTGTAGAGTGGGATTTCTTGAGGGGACCCAGAGGGAGGTACATCAGGTCACTCTACATATCGATCAAGATATTGTTACATGATAAAGGCGTGATGACCATGGAATCATAAATCTAGGTCACTCTGTGTGCATGGGGGATTTGGGGGAAGCACTAAGGAAGATCTAAGAAATGGAGAAGGCTATGGAGAGTATCCAAAAGAAGGAGGCAATGGGCCCCATCATTATGGATGATGAATAGACCAGGGAAACCATAAGGAGTGAAGGTGTGACATGCAGTGGACAACCCTACCAGTATAGGATGAATAATAAGAAGAGGGTTGTAGCAGAACAAGAGGGCTTGGATAACAATGAGGAAGAGGTAGAGGATATTCACGCCATGGGGAAGATTGAAGATATATTTCATGCCACATATGAAAGAAAAACAAGAGTTCATGGGTCCAGTGTAGAAGAAGTCTCTCCATTCCATATCTAAATTAGTGTGGAACCCATAACCCCCTGTGCAACTAGCACAACTAAAGAAGAAAAAGCAGTTAACTAGCAAGTGATTAGTGGTAGAATAATTTTTTCAAGACATGGGTCCAGTATCACAAGTGCAAGTTCAACAAGTATCAATCAAGTCTCTACACCGTGTGGAGGTGGTAGTTCAACAAATTTCACAATGGCAGGACAAGATCCAACTATCAGGTTACCAGAGTTCCGAGGGGATGGGTCAGATGACCCATAAAATCATTTTTTCATCTGTGAGAAGATATGGGAATAAAACAAGATTAAGGATGAGGATACAAAAGATGCACAACTGGAAATCACTTTTGGAGACTGCACATTAGATTGGTGCATGGGTCTCTCAACAAATAACCCAACAGGAACACCTACAACTATAGAAGATGTGAAGAGGCAGTTAATAAATGAATTTCATAAACCTAGCTCAGAAGATGAGTTTATGAATGAAATGATAGATATCAAGCAGAAACTAGGAGAATCGGTCTAGGAAGTGGACCAAAAATTCAAGAGGTTAAAAGGTAAGTTAAAGTACACTATTATTGATACACAGCATAAGCATTTGTTTGTTAATTATTTTTTGTCACACTTGAAGTATCCCTTGAGACATCAGAAATTTCAAAGTCAGGGTGAGGCCCTGTAGGAAGCCTTACAGCTAGAGGAAAACCAATAAAATCATACATATCCAGTTGTGGAAGAGTTGAAGCAAGATCTGAAGAACTTAAAATTCTAGTTAAATCAAAACAAAGGAAAGGAGAAAAGAGAAGATGTAYGGTGTACAATGTGCAGGACAAAAGGTCATCACAAGAATGGGTGTCCATTATTTTTGCAGTATATTGGAGTGGGTATGCCAAACCCTTTAGCTTCAGGAGGACCATGGTGTGATATTTTAAAAAAACATGTGCATTRTCCCTATCATTTCCCCTTGATGTAGAAGTACTAGATAGTTCCAAAGAGTACATATTGTAACTTTTGTAAGTCAGTTGGACACAAAGATAAGGACTGTAGAACCTTGGAGATGATGAAAGAAAGGATTCCATATACATACCTAGTACATGCTAAACATGTAATAGTACAATCTGCATAGAAACCACAGTATAACATTGCACAACAACCATAGTACAATCCCACACAACATTTTGCATCACAAGCATATTATAATGTGCAACAGTTTCAAGGTAAACAACAATATAATCCTGCACAACAGTGAACAACACATAAGTATTACAATAACCCACATTCGAAGTATAATCAAGGACCTCAGTATAACAAACTGCATGGAGATAATCGGGGAAATAGAGGAGGCTTCAGAGGAGGAGGTCGAGGACCAGTAATGTGTCATAACTATAAAAAACCAGGGCACTATGCAAGAGACTACCCACAACCACCTACGACATGTATGTATTTTCGTGCAGCAGACCATGAAACAGAGGACTATCCAACAATGTTGATAAAAATACAGGACAAGAGGAACTAGACTAATCAGAACGTGCAATGGATCGGGGTGGAAAATATAGAAGAATATGGGAAGAAGATTAACATAGTGACTAGAGAGGGATAAAAAACAAGATAATAAGAAGCCAAGAAGGATCAGGAACAGTACTGGTGGGTTATAAAGGATACAACAACTGAACAGAATTTTGATGTGCATAAAGACAAAGATATATTCAAAGAAGATAGACAAGAGATATTGAAGGAAAATATTTTATCCACTTCAGGAATGAAGCTAGTAGATGAGATACTAGTCTATGGAAAGCCCTTATTATTTGATCAAACCAATTAAGAGCAGTCTTCAGAAAAAGTAATTAACTTAAGAAACTTTTTGGGAGCTTGTGTTAAATTGTTGAGTGATAAAAATTCCTTACAAGTACTACAAAATTTATTAGAAAAGTGTAATCTTGGGGAAGAGGGGGTAAAAAGGGTAAATTAGTTCTGAAAGAAGAGAAGAAATAGTAGGGAATTCAGATTGAATGATAACATAGGAGATTTCAATATGGGGGATATTATACGAGACTTAGGATCTGAAGTCAATGTTCTTCCAAAGAAAACCTTGAAAGCTATGGGAGAACCACAATTGGGGTATTCACCTATTCAGTTGAAGTTGGAAAATCATCACATAGTGGTACCAATAGGAATGTTGAAGGGGATTCCAGTAGATCTAGATGGTGTGTGCACCATGGCTGGATTTAAAGTCATTGACATGGTGGACAAAACTCTGCCATATCCAACATTGTTGGGTCTAGATTGGGCCTTTGATAACCAGGCTATTATCAATTTGAAGACAAGGAAGATGATATTTGATTCTGGAGAATACAGATTTATTGTGCCATTGGATACCTTAGAAGAAGGCAGGCATGTGGAACCTTCAATGGATAATATCCTTACATAAGATGTGAATCAGCTATAGAGAACTACCACATGCGAAGAGGATTATATCAACCCAACTGTAGATGGCATGATCAGTTGGAGGAGTATTAGTTCTTGTTCTTCAGAATATAATACGGGACTAGAAAAATAGAAACAATGATTACATGAATTAATCTACTAGGAGATGTGCCAAAATGATGTGTGCACTGATATGGGTTGGTACAGAGGTAAGAGAACCTCCTAATTTTTATGGATTAAATGATTTAGAAGAATTTTTTATGAAATATGAGGTAGAATTTATGGAAAATTGGATATTACCAGTACTAGATATTACTTTAAAATATACACCTACAAGATGGTGGGGTACACACAAGGAAAATATCAACAATTGGTTTCAGTGCAAAAAGTTATTGCGCATAAGATTCAGCGCAAAATAGGAGCATAAATATGAGGATAAATATGAAGTATTTGGACAACCCCAAGAGCATGTAGAGAATTGCATAGTTCAATGGATATTGTTCCCACTAGAATAATTTCCCCACCATTTTATTCACACACTAGTAGGCATTCTGAAGAACTGGTACACAGAACAAGAACAACGCAGAGAAACTGTTAACTGGGAAGAAATACAACATAACTTTGTAGCTACATTTTCCTTTGAGCGTGAAAGTCCAGTGATTGATACAGCACTGAAAGTGGTAAGAGACAGGAGATTTGAAGTACCAGAGTTTGAAATAATTCCATCATATCAGAGGCAGGCTAGTCAGATAGTCAAACAATTTCTACATTGTTGTCACATAGTAGAAGTAGAAGAACCAACAAAAGATAATCCTCGCAATATCCAGATCCCAGAAGTAGAAGGTGAAAGAGAAGTAAAAGGTCCTAATTTGGACTCACAAGACTATATTTCACCATTAAAGATCAAGAAGGTAAACATTGGAACTACAGACAACCCAAAGATGGCTAATATTGGAGATTATTGGGATAATCAGACAGTTGAGGAGATCACATAATTACTGTGCGATATAGTGACTTATTCCCAGAAACATTCTCAGAGATGAAGGGGTTAGMAAGAGATATAGGAGAGATGACTATCCCATTGAATCTAGAAGAAAGACCTATTAGAAAGAGACCATACAGATTGAATCCAATATACAAAGAGAAGGTGATGACAAAAATTGACAAGATGTTATAAGTTGGTGTTATAGAACATGTAGAAGAGTCAGAATGGATCATTCCCATGGTGGTGCAATAAAATAATCAAGGAGTTATCATTATTTGTGTAGATTTTATCAAATTTAATGATTCTTTCCTACATGATCCTTTTCCTACCAAATTTACAGACGAAGTTTTGGAGAATGTAGGGGTTCAAGAAGCTTATTATTTTACAGATGGATTCTCGGGATATCATTAGATTAGGATAGCACCAAAATATAGACACAAGACAACATTTTCTATAGAGTGGGGCTCATTTCAGTATACAATTATGCCATTTGGATTGAAGAATGCACCAGCCATTTTTTCAAGGGTAGTAGTAGCAGATTTTAAAGACTTTATTCATAATTTTTTGGAGGTTTACTTGGATGATTGGACAATGTTTAGTTTGGTGAAAKATCATGTTGAAGTATTAAGGTTGATGTTGGATATATGCATATAGTGTCATATATCATTAAATATTAAGAAGTGTGTTTTTCAGCACACCTTTTGGCATTTTGTTAGGGCATGTGGTGTGTAAACAAGGTCTACTAGTTGATCCTGCCAAAATTGTGTTCATAGTTAACTTACCACCACCAAAGTCAGTATGATAGTTGAAGAGTAAATTGGGCCATATAGAATATTACATAAAGCTCATAAGGGGATATGCACAGATCACCATGCTAATGGAGAAGTTGATGAAGAAGGATACTAAGTACTAATGTAATGATGAATTCCAGAAGAGTCGATATATTTTGAAGGAGAAGATGGTTACTGCGCCGATTTTAGTATTTCCAGATTGGGAAAAAGAATTCCATGTACATGTAGATGCATCTACAATTGAATTAGGAGCAATATTAAATCATCTAGGAGAAGGTGATATATATAACCATATTTCATTTGTAAGCATAAAGTTATCAGATTCAGAACATACCTATAAAACTACAGAAAGAGAAGTTCTGGCTATGGTGTATGCTTTGTAGAAATACATATATTACTTGTTGGGACAACACTTTAAGATGTTTACATATCATTCATCTCTGAGATATTTATTCAATAAGCCAGTGTTGGGGAGGAGGATATGCAGATGGCTATTACTATTTCAGTAATTTGACTTTGAATTTGTGGTGAAGCCTGGAAAAATGAATGTAATATTGGATCACTTATCCAGTATAACAAATGGAGAAGAACCCAGTAACTTGGAAGAAAAATTTCCAGATGCACAATTGTTTTCAGTACAAATTGTAGATGAATATTTTATCAACATTATTGATTTTTTGAGTACAAGATTTACACCAAGAGAATTTACTACTGCACAGAAGAAAAATTTGGTAGTCAGAGTTGCATATTATCAGTTGGTTGCAGGTCACTTATACAAAATTAGAGTAGATAACATCTTGAGGAGATGTTTGATGGAGCATGAAAGACCCATTATTCCATTATTTTGGTAGAAGCGCATCAAAGGATTGTAGCAGGACACTACACAGGCAAATCTACCACGCAGAAAGTACTGCGTGCAGGATTATGGGGGCCAAAAGTTCATAAGGATTCAAAATAATACTATCAGAAGTGTGATGTTTGTCAAATATATGGGAATCCATCCAGGAGGGATGAGATACTATTCAGACCACGAGTTACTTTACAAGTGTTCGATAAAGGGGAAATAGATTTTATAGGTCCAATTAATCCACCAACAAGAAGATCAAGAGCCAGATATATTATTACATCGACAGAATACTTGACCAGATGGGCTGAGGAAGTACCAGTAAAGGATTGTAGCACAGAGACTGCAGCATGCTTTTTATTTGAGAATGTAGTAACAAGGTTTGGATGTCTAAGAATATTGATGAGTGATCAGGAGACTCACTTTATTAACAATAAAACAGAGGCAATTCTTGAAGATTTTAATATATACCACCAAAAGAGTACCCCTTACCACCCTCAAGAAAATGGAACAGTGGAAGCCTTCAACAAGATTTTGGAGAATGCCTTGATAAATATTTGTAATGTAGACATGGATGATTGGGATTTGAAGGTACCATCATTACTTTGGGCTTATAGAACTACCTGCAAGAAACTAACAAGACAAAAATCGTTTGGATTGTTCTATGGACAGGAGTTAGTACTTCCCTTACATTATTTGATACCAAGTCCGCACATTGCAACAATTACAGACATGACAGAAAATGGTGTAGTGCAGGAAAGATTGGCTCAACTGATGGAATTACAAGAAGTCAAAATCATAGCAAGTTTCCATAAAGATGTAAAAAAACCAAAGGATAAAGCATGGCATGACAGATGTATCAAGAAGAAGAAGTGTAAGGAAGGAGATTTGGTTCTCCTCTATGATAGTAAATATTTGCAGCACCTAGGGAAGCCCAAAATGCATTGGCTTGGGCCATATCAGATAAAGACAGTCACAGATGGAGGGGTTGTAAAGATGCAAGACTTAACAGGAAAGGAAGTGCAAGGAATGGTGAATGGTAGTCGACTAAAACTGTACAGGGAACGTTGACCTACTAAATTTCAATAGTTGCAATGCAACAAGTAGACTTGCACATATTGTAAATAGTGGGAGCCAAAAGAAGAAAAAGGAAGCTAAAAATAGAAAAATAAAGAAAAATCCAAAAAGAAGTAATTAGGAGGAATAAGTGAGAGACAAATAATTCAGGAATGACAGCGCGCAGTAAAAAATAATTGGTGAAACATAATTTGGATTATTGCATGCAGGAAAATTAGACACCGTGAAAATAACCAAAAAAAGTGAAAAACAAGATAGAACATTAATGACTGGGTTTATAAAAAGGGAAAATCATGGGAAATTTCAACACTTAGCAATTTTTTAGCAAGCGAGCACTTGTGATCTGAAAAGATCTTTTAAAGACAATGGTTAAGTTTTAAAGCATGTGTTCATAAACCATTTAGGAAAGTGATGAAAGAGGAAGAATTATAGATGAAACATAGCAGCCATAAGAACATATGAAGATCTAGAACTAATCATAAAGAAACAACAAACCATAAACAACAAAGTTGATAATGGAGTTGAGCAATCTCACCTACATCTTCGGGCCTTTGTCTCAGTGGGCGAGGTTTTCTTATTTTTGTTCAAAGATTCACAAGTACATCATAAAAGTTCCAAATGGATTACAAAATGATCTAGTTCTGTTCTGCCATATCTCAAGAACCCAACAAAACTAATGGCACTAAAAATGGATGAACGAAGCTCCCATAAATGGTCCGCAAAGGTGCTCTCCTCAATGGCTTCCCTACATAAAAATGGCTTTGGCTCTTCAGTTCTTCAAAATTTTATTGTTCTGAACTTCAACCATTGTCTTTAAAAGATATTTTAGGATCAAGTGGTATCAGACCTAGTTGACAGTTGGTTTTTGAGTTTGCATGATTACCAGGTAAAAGTTGAATCGTGGTGAAAGTGAGCTTGTTGAAGAGAATTCTGAGATTGGATCGAGAAATAGAACTTCTCAGAGTGAGAAGATTGCATCGGAAGAGTGATCTCTCATGAGGAGAAAGAATTTTTAAATACTTTCTTCACCATGTCGGAGATGATGAAGGTTTAATATGAGGATTACTTGGAATGGAAAAGGTTGGTTCTAGGTGAATCTTTGAAGGTTAAAAATGAAGAAGGAGATTATCCTCCTCAAACTCCTCCTTCACCTCATTCTTCCCCATCAACTTCTTCTTCTTCTTCAAGTTCAAGTTCTAAATCCATTGCAAGAAAACATTCCCATAAACATAAACAAGAAATTCATTTACTTAAGCTTGATGTGAAATTTGATTTACCTATGTATGATGGTGAAGTCAATGCAGAGAGGCTTGATAACTGGGTCAGACAGATGGAGGTTTATTGCATTGTGAAACAAATCAAGGATGAGGCCACTCAAATCAAATTGGCATCACTTCGTCTTGCAAGCACAACACTCATCTGGTGGTAAAGCAAGTTTCAAAATGGCACGCAACAAGTGGTTAATGTATTTCCATCATGGCAAGTTTTTGTTTCTGCACTTAGAAAGAAATTTTCTCCTTTGGGTTATAAAGAGAAGGCTTTAATTGAATGGAAATGTTTTAAACTAAGAAAAGGACAAACAGTGCAAGAATAATGTTGGAAGTAGGCCAAAGCAGAAAGAAAGACGATTTTGGGAAAGAAGGCATGCATGAGGGAAGCGACAGATGGAAGGAAGATAAGCACACATGCATGCATGGAAGACCTAACGACGTTAGGGTTAAAGTTTTTGCAACACATTGTAATGGATGGAGAGCCAGAAACATATACGTATAGATACCTAGGTCTCATAGAAGGAGAGAAAAAGGGGAGAGATGTGAAGAGATGGATGTGAGGAAGTGGATGCGATGTAATATTTTTTTTTATGACCTAACTTGGTAATTTGTTGAGCTAGAGAGGACTAGGGAGGGTAGATATTGAGGGTTAGATCGCAAGATGAGGATCCTAGTGTGATCTAGTATGCCTCATAATAGATCTCAACCCATATGAGATGAGTTGTAAAGCGCATGACACTGTAATTTCAGAATGACTGTAATAAAAGAGCTAAGAGCAAGATCTTTGTGGATGTAGACTGGGGGCGTGAACCATGGTAAAAATTGTGTTATGTGATTGAATTCATGTGTTTCTTTATTGTCTTCAGTAGTGGTTTATATGCTAAATGAATATTTTTTTATATTTCTTGTGTAAACATAAATGACAGTCTATTGCGTTAATAAGTTAAAATAGAAATCTCGTCATACAATTCTCATATTCCCCACTCAATCCTAGGTTACAAACACATGATTATTGCATCCACCCATTAAGACTATCTTGGGTGAGATGATGCAGTGCCCCCTATGTGTTGCATTGCCTGCTGGTTTACCAGGAGGGCTGATAGTTTTACAGGATTTGTTGGAACCTCGAACAGACATGAACCCTAGGTCACTCAAGCTGAATATATAAACTCAAAAAGGATATATTAATAACCAAAAAATGGTCATGTTTTCATTGGTAGGAATAGTAGAGGATTGAGTATATGATATGTTGAAGATCTATTAAAAGATACGTAAGATCTGCAGAAGACGGATCAAGAGAATATTAAAGAAGAGAAGAAATCAATGAGCCACTAGAAGGGGATGTTGAGACCATTGAATCCCACAAAAGCAGAGATCAAAAGATGGCTAAGGACAAAAGAGATGGAATTTGCACAGAAAGACAACAAAAACCCTAGAGTAACACCCCACAAATATCTAGATAAATACGTGTTTACTGATTTGCATGAAGTATTTTCTGTGATTTTCCACACTTATTGCAGGAGTGGATACTAATGTTGAAGGATAACCATGCAACGAACCGGATTCGATAGTTAGAGTAGACCCCAATACAGTTTGAGCAATTACAGCAGGTGAACAACAAATTCACCCGCGCAATACATTTTTGGCTCGACAGTATTGTGGCAGGCATTATAACAGAGTTTGCAGTAGATACAGTGAATTCGTACAGTGTAGTGAAGAAATAGTTTCTACGTGGGCCTCGAGGAAGGTAGATTAGATCATTGTATAATTATATTAAGATACTGCTATACAACAAAGGCGTAATGAAAATGGAGTCAGATAGATAAAATTCATTGCGTGCATGGGGGAAGGGGGGGAGCACTGACAAAAAAAGGATAAATGGAAGGAGGAAAGGATAAGGGAAAGAAGGAGGAACCTTTGGACCCAATCATGATCGATGACGACCAGATCAAGTGGATCATGGAGACAGCTAGAAAGATGTGTAGCAGAGTACCCCACCAATACAAGGTGAATACCAAGAAGAGAGCCATAACTGCAAGGGAAGGCTTGGCGAGTGACGAGGAAGAGGTAGAGGATCTTCAGGCTATGGAGCATATTGAGGAAATCTGTTAGGAATCAAATATCAATATAGCATAGAAAAACCCCAGAATAAGTAATCAACGCCTTGAAAAAGAGAGAAATTTAGATAATAAGCCTCTTCGAGGGGGAAACCTCCTTATGCCCACATAAATTTTCAATTCCCAGATGATTCAAAATGAAAATGTCTCCTTTGTATATATACGATACTAGGAGGTATAATTACAACTAATGGAATAAAGCTGACATAAATAAAATAACATTACTAATGTAATATGCCCCAATTAAGGGGTGATAAGCCACTATATAGGGCTTAACATGCCCCTCCCCTTGAGACAAGTGTTGTCTGCAACACTTGAGTAAATCTAGATGCTTCTGTATAAAATACTCATCTTGCCAAGTGGAATCTTCAATCGGTAGTTTCCTCCATTTAATGAGATACTCTGAAATGGATCTATTCCTCAACTGGCGAATTCTTGTGTCAGTGATGGATTCAGGCTCCAATATGATTTTTCCTTCCTCGTCAAGTTCTGGAAATATAGTTTGAATTGGGATATTGTCCCCTATAACCTTCTTTAAGCATGAACCATGGAAAAATGGGTGTACTTGTGAAGATGCAGGCAACTCCAACTTGTATGCCATAGTACCAATCTTTTGCAACACCTTATAAGGGCCATAGTACTTTGGTGATAATTTATTATCCTTTTTGGCTTGCTTGAGGGACATTTGTTCGTATGGTTGTAGTCTTAAAAACACCCAATACCCTACTTCAAAGCTTCTTTCACTACGATGTTGATCTGCTTGTTGTTTCATGCGATTATGTGCCATGGTTAGGTTGTCCTTTAATATTTGGAGAACTTGTTGTTGATGCTCGATGTGATCTTCCACTGCTTGAAAGTTAGATTTTTCTTTTAGATAAGAAGTGATGGAAGGAGGGTGGTATCCATAGAGTGCCATAAATGGTGTCATTTTTGTTGTTGTATGAAAGGAAGTTTTATACCACCATTCTGCCAAGGATAACCATTTGAACCATTGTCTTTGTTTATCAGAGACAAAGCAATGAAGGTATCCTTCCAAACATTTTTTCACTATCTCAGTTTTTCCATCAGATTAAGGATGATAGGATGAGCTATGAGCCAATTGAGTACCCAAACAAGAAAATAATTCTATCCAAAAATTTCCAGTGAATATGTGATCTCTGTCACTTACAGTAATCTTTGGGTTGCCATGTAGCTTTTGAACTATCTCCATGAATGCAGTGGCAACTGTACTAGCTTTGAAGGGATGAGAGAGTGCACAAAAGTGTGCGTACTTGGTCAGTCTATCAACAATCACCATGATGACACTCTTTCCTTCAGACTTCGGTAACCCTATGATGAAATCCATGGAAACCTCCTCCTAGCACTGACTTTGGATGGCTAATGGTTGTAAAAGACCTGGGCTCTTAATTGTTTCCA
>JASDQU010104513.1:129271-139722 GCA_032191745.1 Picea mariana
ATTTTACCACTAGCATGATTTAGACCTAGACCTTAATTTTTGTGATGGGCGACATTTTATTAGGGAAAATGTTTTTTTTTTTTAATTCTTATCACATTGCTCATATTAAGGCCGTCTAGGTTCATTCATTTATTAAAAAAATGTGACATGCCCTTCAGGACGCACTAGGTGCTCCAAGGGTGCCACTCGCCTCATGTGTTCCCTTGCGCGACGTGCCCTTCAGGATGCACTATGTGCTCCAAGGTTCCCACTCGCTTCTTTCCATTTTTCTTGCATGACGTGCGCTTCAGGATGCACCACGTGCTCCAAGGGTGCCACTCACCTCTTGACTGACTTGGTAGACATCAAAAACCCCTGGAGTCAATACTCCGCTAGGTGAACTTGTGGGAGATTAAGGGCCTCTAAGGAATAAGGCCCCTGCCTTATTGTGCGCCCCTTAGAATCATCGTGAGCAAATTTCACAGTCTACCCTCACGGCATCGTTGGTCCTCTCGAACTAGGTAAATGTTAACCTACAGTTTGAGCCACGATGAGAGTGCTAGTAGGCTACGGTAGGGCTGATGTCCACACCTCTCCCTCAACATCTATGGTAGTCATGCGTGACCCCTTTACTCCACATGTGAGTCTAGTCGACAAGCTATCGTCGGCCTACATCATCAACAAATCATGTCAGACCATATCCATATCATATCATCTAATCAGATGCACTAATATCACAGTAAAACAATCAAACCCCAATGGTACACTCCCTGACTCGATCCAGAGTGCAAGGGGTTCAATCGATGCCTCTGCATCCTCGAGGTCCAAAATCCTGCACACTCAGTAAAACTGAGTCAATAGCACCTGTCTATGTTAATGAAGAAAAACAACATGTCATCAACCCATAATGCCTCATAATCAAAATCAAATGTTTTAATAGCATAATAATCCGGATCACTTGTGAACAAGTGTCCTCAAAGAATAAGTTCTCTCAGTGTGCCAGAGTCGGATTTTACATATCCCCTCATTCTTCTCATTTGTGTGCACCTTTATGAATGGGCCTTTGGTAGATTTAGTTATAATAAATTAATGATTGGAAAAGGAGAAAACAAATATACATGCTTTGGGTTTACTATGTAAAATGCAACAAACAAAGACTTATTTACTACATAGGAAAGCCAAAAATGCAATACGCCTCTGTATATGATGGGAATAGCTGGAAAATTGCCAACATAAATAATATGAATTTGCATATGGAAATGATGGGAATAGATGGAAAATTGCCAACATAAGTTCTGGGTGTGTAAGGTAATGTTGAGGTAGGATCAAATAGGAGACAAGTACAAGAAATATTCACTGACATACATACAACTTTTATCATAGGCACCTAATCCAACAACAAACGTTTCCATCAACTTAGCTTATTTTGTTAGTTGGAAGCCTTTTAATAATCTCTATGTATGTACGAACGTATGCCCCATCACCATCAATCAAATAGTGAATTGTTGGACATAATTAACCTTTATATGCTTTTTCAGAAATAATTATAGTGATCACCCCTTTTTGGGAAAACCATTCAACCCAAAAATAATTTAGAAATTCAATCCAACTTTCATATTGATAAAATAATGTAACTCTTTACTTCACCGAATTTGAAGGACTTACTAAACATAAAGGGAAGTTTACTTACCGTAGGACAAAACATGTGTGGTATAGGATGTATCGAGTAAGGGCATGTGTGATTGAATGGATGAATGGCGGTGCTAATAGTGATAGTGATGGTCATAAAGAAAACATGGTTGATGGTGGGGATGGTACCTTCCCTTCCCTTCCCTTGTGAGGTGATGCTCTTATGATCTACCTCAATGGCCCAATTAATATCTCATCCAAACCAACTGGAATGTATATGCTATATATTATTTCATATATAAAATTTGAAAGTGGAAAAATCGTCCATTTATTCATTCAGTGCACGAGGCTATAATTTTCATCCGGGAAATTGGGGAAATTATAATTTATATGTCGATTTCCTATAAAAATTTGGATAGGTTCTAGATTTGGAGGAATCACACTTGTCATTATATCATCCTTCCACTTGGATTGTGAAGCTACATATGTAAGAAGTTGTGGATGTTTTGGTGTGACCATGATGCTATTTATTTCATTTAATATCTTGGAAACTTCCATCCTTGCATACAAAGCCTTCTATTCAAATTTCATAGAAGTGAGGGTTGCAAGTCACACATGATATCATCCCCTCAAATATATGGAGGGATTGGTGGAATCAATGAGCATTTTTCATTTAGTTGGAAAACTACCATGACTCTTGTATTTATTTTGAATTGTTTGAATCATCCGTCGTTGATTAGTTTTGACATTTTAATAGTTTTGTATCCCTTAAGAAATGATAAATAGGATAAAATTTGAAGTGTCCCAACACCTACAATATTATTAAAAATTTCAAAATGAAAGGAAATACATTATAAGTTGCAACTTGAAAATTTTAATTACACTTAACAAAAATTTATGAAGAAATTGTACTTTGATGTCTTTACTTAGTATCAATTATAGATTGGGTCCACACATGGGAAACCCAAGGTATAAAAATAGTACTACTAGATGGAAAATATTTTTTTTGGAGACTCTGTCATGAAAACAACATTTACAATCGACATAGTAAATTTCTCTTTCTAAACGGGTTCAACCATGACATGTGGTTCTATGTTTAGGGATAAGATTATTCATCCAACTATTATAGCCATAAGGTGGAATCCAACGGTTAAAAGAGTAATAGAAAAATACAATAAATGCATAAATATATATATAACCCATACTCTAGACAAAGAAAGATGTCCCTATAAGCATCTTCTTCACTTAAAAGGTATCACAAACCATAGGAGCAAAGGACAACACGTTACTCCCATTTCCATAAAGTATTTGGTAGTTCTGTTTTTTAATATTACCTAGTATTGAGACCGAGTATTGAGATATCATTGTTCAGTAACATCACAAGGTAGACTATGCCACTGCCAGCAACAACTATGTAGTTTTCTATTTGAAAACTCAAATCTCCTCCTTTGAAGTGGAAATCTATAGTCAAAAAGTGTGAATTTGATGAGCCAAATCGTCGGTAAAAAAAAATGTCCAGTCCAATGTTAGACCCACTGAACTGAGGGAGATTAATATTGGATCTCAGTTCTTCCTTCAAAATATCATATCCAATGTGTTCCAGATATCTGATAGTGATTCCAGAGTCTATGATAAGTCTTCCACAACCCCTTATCATATATCCATATCAATATGAGGTGATGATTCATAAATATCAGTTAATATGGAATATCATCAATATGAGACACGTTATAAAATCTGTGTGTACACTACAAACAAAACAATTCCCATGCCCCATGTGCAAACTATTCTAAATTAAAAACCAACATTTTTTTTTTAAATCCCTGGCTAATATAAAAAAAAAAAAAATTATCTTCAGTAAGAACCTTTTCCACCTGGTTTCTTTTAATACTTCTCCAGGATTATTTTCTATACTATTTTTTGTCCATATAAATATGAGATGATGATTCATAAATTTTAGTTAAGATGGACTATCACTAATATGAACAACTTATAAAATTCAATGCTAAAGATACACACTAGTAAATTTGGGTCACTTTGCAACGGATCTTTCGATGCTCTTGCGACGTTATGTCATGGATATTGCGATGAATATTGGGTCTCCCAAAATTCACTTCACTTGCGTGGAAAGTGTGAATAACATGACAAAACGTCACAAGAAACATGACCCAAGGAAGTTGTCACAAGCCCAACAACCAATAGTTGGTGTCGCACGAGTGACAAAGAAGGGATATCTTCACAAGAGCGACAAAGAAGGGATATCATTGTGAGAGAGAAAAGGTAGGGAAATTGTTGCAAGCACGACAAGGAAGGGAAATCGTCATAAGAGAGACAAGGTAGGGATTTCGTCGCAAGAGCGACAAGGTAGGGATATCATCGCAAGAACAACAATGTAGGGATATTGTCACAAGAGAAACATGTTAGGGATATGATCACAAGAGTGACAAGGTAAAGAATCTTGCGTCGAATCAACTATACTATCGACGAAAAGGACATTATCGCAAGAGATATCACCCTAAGGATTCTTGCAACGAATCAGATATAGTATCGACGAAAAATATTCATCGATAGTATAGCTAATTCATCGCAATAATCCTTACAATTGTCGCTCTTCCAACGACATATATTTATTTACAAAAAAATAAAAAATAATGCGCTATTCATAGTATTTCTATCACTTTGAAATATTCTTATGTAAACATAAGAGCTTGAATGTGGTAATATTGGTGTCTCATTATTAATAAGTTGTTTTGAAATTTGTATACTATTAGTACAACATAATATAAACCAAGGAAACTACTAAATAAAGAAAAATATAAAGGAAAAGTTTGTATATGGTAGAGACCCACTATCACTCAGATGAGTTCATCATGTCTCCCAATTTGGAATCCTCCACCACCATTACAACTACCACTAATGCAAAAAATTCCCTGTTCTTGACAAGTGATTTTATGTCCATGGAGATTCAAAAATAACAAATAGGACTAATGACACTTTATAATTGGTTCATACTGAAATTCCTTACAACATAATTACTATAAAAGTAATGAAACCACTAAACTACAATTATCATTTTTCACTTTCATACATAACACAAAGAAATTTTACACATTAAAAAAAATTACAAAACTTGCAAACATTATACACAAAATTCTTGCAAATATATCCAATAAACTGATTACACACAATTTCTAAAATCTACAGTTGTGATAATACGTTGTATAGACAAAATTCTTGCAATGTATTCAATATAGTGATTATACACAATTTCTAAAATCTACAGTTGTGATAATGAGCTATGTTTGTGATTTTCTCTTGTAACCAAATCTCCATTTTTTTGTTGAAATAAATAGGGTAGTTGGATACAATACACCCATTGACTCATCACTAGTGCATAATCCAATTTGATGATATAATACTTACACTAACTCTTTAATCAGTTCGAATAACACAATTTGCGTTCACCACATCATGCATCTCGAACCAATTGTAAGTTTTAGACTGATCAAAGTCTTTAGTTTTGATGGAAAACTACATAATAATAACATTCGATACTAAAACTCCTTCAAGCAGTACTGAAGATAATATTAGAGAGTAATTGTATCAAACAATTGTTTATTATTATTTTTATTTCATATTGCAAAGAAAAAGAAAGAAAGAGTTTAAATTTGAAGTCCCTTCACCTAAATTTGTTTGTTTCTAAAAAATATAGAGTTTAAACTTGAATTCCATTTACCTAAATTTGTTTGTTTCTAAATTTCATCTAGCTGATGATAGTTGAAGTGGAAGTTTTTGAAGACTATTGAGTATTGTAAAAAATCCTAAATTTGTTTATTTGTAAAAATTATCTTGTTTCTAAAATTCATTTAGATAATAATAATTGAAGTGGAAGTTTTCCATGATTATTGATTATACCCTATACATTGCTGATACACACCATTATTTAAAACCTTAGTTAGAATCTAGGTTTACTTCACCTTTTCTAAAAAAATTATAGCATTTCTTGATTTCACAGTTATGTTGGTATACATACACAAGGGGAGGATACTACAAAACAAGGATTTACCTGTCTCAGGTATGCTCAAATGGGGATGGATTCCCCCAAGGAAATATAGGAATAACAAGATATACCCCATAGGTTGGGCAATGTTACTATTTTGAGGAGGGCGAGTGTTGGCTATATCCCTTAAAAGACAAGAAAAAAAATATGTTTGTGTTTGTACTTTGTAGTATTATCCATACTCCTGTACTAGTGTACCTATTTTTTGGGGGGTTCTATATTCTGATAGCACATCGTATGCCCATACCCATGTACCCATGCTTCCTTTCTTGTGTTTTTTTTCAAAAATTTTTCATTTTAGCTATAATACTTGGTTTTGCTAGAAAATTGCTTCTGTTTAGATACATAACAAAAAAAGGGTTGACCTAAATGTAAAACCCCCAAAGTCAAAGGAAAAGAAAATGAATTTCATCTAATTGGTATCTTAATTCATATACAACGACGATTGGGAAAATACTCCAATTTCTTCAAGCCTTGTATTATTTATGTTATTAGGGTGGGCACTTATGTCTATAAACTACTTGGCATTTATGCTATGTTTTAATTTTCCCCTTTAACGGTTTAAACTTTGGAAGGATGCCATAAATTCTAGGTTGGTTTTTTATAGTAGGAGGAATGGGGAATCACCAATATTTTTTTAGATAAAGTTTCCATTAAAGTATAGTGAAAATAATTCCTAGGACAATTTTCAAATTGATTCTTATGAAGGAAGTGCAATAATAACATTAACAATTACCTCGGAAGATTGGCCTCTTGTACCATTCAATGGAAAGATAATAATCATTATTGGCCCCTTGGCCCCTTTTGCAACCAATGGTTATAATCTAGTTAGAAAATTCTACTTGATATGGATGAATGCCATATATTATGTGGGCCTTTGAGGACTACACTAAACATTTTTGCATTAGAAGAAAATCCACTGGCCTTCAAACAAACAATAATGCTTGATTATTTTTCATTTCTATATATATCCATTGTTGGATTTTGCAAATATGTGCTACAATGGTTTGAAAAAATGGTATGAAAATATTGTTGTCACTTGTGGAATTGTTGTTCCAATTATTTTTCTTGTGGCTTCTACTAAGAGTTTCACTTTAGAAGACACCATATGGGTGTTCAACGAGATGACTATGAAGATTTGACATTCTTACTAAAGATCATGCTAAGGTGATGCAGTCAAAAGTAATAACTCTCGAAAATTCAATACAAGTTAGACATTAGATTCATCATGAACAATATATATTATATGTAAATAATCACCAAGAACATCAACAAATTCTGAAGGCCTTCACCTTGATTTACTAAACTAGACTTCTTTTCAAGTCCCAAGTTATAAAAATAAAATAAAAAATGGAGGTCTCTCTTTATTTCAAGTTATGAAAATCATGTGATACTAGCATGAATTAATCTTTGTAGAGAGGGTTCATATTCAAGAAGAGGAGTTTTTGTTTATCTATTAAATTGTGCCAATGCTATAGAATACCAATGTCTTTCTGTCAAAAAGAATTTTTAACTCCTTGGATGAATGATTATTGTTGACATTTGGGTTTATATAGACAGTGTAATATTGGGTAGAATCTTAAAAGAGATGGGTGTTGTAAATCATTTGGTTCACATGCAATTGGAGGAAGAAAAAATGAAGTAGTGAAGAAGGTAGGTGAGAGGAAGCTTACAATGTTTTGGACGAGATGGTGTCCAAGGGCTACAATCCTAATGTTGTAACATTTAATACATTATTGGATGGTGTTTGAAAGAATTAATAAACACGGAGGAGGTGAGTAGGGTTCTTGATAAGGTGTTTAAGCATGAATGTTCTTTGTACTTTGTCACATAACAACATTATTATTCATTCTCTTGATAATGCAAGCAAGTTACTATAAGAATTTCAAATTTTGATGAGATATCAAAGAGAATTTGTACTCTTGATATGACCCAACAAACATATATTTATTTAAAATAAAATAATAATTGAGATAGCTTGTGCCCCTTCTAAAGGAGATAGCTTAAGGGTTGATCATTCAATACAAGATTATCTCTCTTACTCTCATCTCATCTTTTATGTCTTATGTGGGTGCAATAATTTTATGGATGTGTTGTTGTGTCTTTGTTGAGCATTTAATATGGTTGTTAAATATATATCAGATCTGTCCTTGACTGATAATACTTATTTTTTGGTGTTTTTGTCACATCTTCTTTATCAATTTTCAAGTTTTATTTGTTGCCTAGACTCCATAACCCAACCACAAGGCACCAGTTCTTGCTTGGATTCTCACGTTATATCTTAAAATAAAAAGACATTAACATTATTAAAAGACAAAGAGATACAAGTTTGGAACTCTTGAACCCACAAACAAACAAGCATGTAAAATTTAAATCCAAACTTGAACAATTGAATCTCTTAAATTTCACATTTACCAATGCCTTCAAATTGCTAGGATGATATCCATGGAGCCAAAAATTGATGCATGAATTGTATGTCAAGGCCAATAGAACCAATATAACCAAGGAGTATTGAATCAATATATACCAAGACTAAGAGAAGCTAGAATTATCATTAAGTGTATAATAAAATTACATTCACAAATATATACAAGCCATAGAAATAACCTTGTGTATATTACCAGATGAAACAACACCCATAATGTCAATGCATCATATGCATCATTACATGTTCAGCTATATAATGTACAACTAATTGTCTTATAAAATTATTACACATGATCAATTTATTTTAATAGTCTTCTTTTGTGTTTTCCAGTTATTAAGTAATTCATCCATCTCCATGTCTTCGTTTGTTGGGTTCTCTTTAGTAGTTGATGTTGTTTTGGTCCTTTCATGTTGAAAATGTCTGGTCTCGTACCCATGGTGCGGAGGTTGTTGCGAGGGGCCATCACCTACAAAAACAAAAAATATCAAATTTATATGGTTAATTTTTAAATATCATTGAAGTAGGTCATTAATATTAAAAAAAAAAATTCTGCAATGTAATTATTTACCTGGTCCTCTAGTTGGCACCATTGGAATGGCTTCCCTGTTCACCTAATCTTTAGGTCGAGGAGGCTCAAATATGACATTATCTTCCATTGAAACGTCAAAATTTATAAGTACAAAATTATTAAGTATATGATTAATATACAACCATTTTACTGTCGTGGGCCTCAGTCACGGGGACATCTTGGGAACGCACCCCATTGGGATGGGGCTGTTGGGGAGCACCATGATCTTCTGGATGTGTTTCACTATCAACGCTCTGTTGTCTAGTAATAATGGTTTCATTGATAGTTCTACTCCCCTGATTAAAGCAGTAAGACATTATATTATGGATGATATCAAACATTTATGTATTTTATAAGTAATGAAAGGTTAATGTGGACTGATTTTTATTTACCTTATCTCTCAAACTGGATCTTGGGGTTTGCCCCATGATTTTCCTACGACCAACCACAACTTTATAATCGTACTTGTAACCAAGTTAGAGGTCTTCCTCCAATGTTTCAGTTTCTAAGTCGTCGCCCTGTATTGCATAACGATATGTTTTTTTAATGTTTTTGGCTACAATTACCTAAAAGTTGTAAGATGATACAAGTAATATTATTAATATGTTTGGGTACTTACAATTCGTGACTGGAATGTCGAGTGGCCTCCCTGGCCTAGCTTTTGTTGGCCATGTTTGACAATCCTTTGTTTGGTTGCCTTCGAAGTGTCAGGAAACCTATCATCAAAATTTTCAGGTATGTTATATATAACCACACTGTTATTTAGATCTAAAGAAAATTAAAGCTAGTCTTGAAATCAAAATATTGTAACTTACCTTGGGGTACGAGTAATTTTTTCTCCTAATGTTTTCAATATATATTATTTTGCATCATCAATGATCGCCTTCCACTCCCTCTATGGAATTGAGGGAGGACACTCATACCTAGGATTTTTTGCCAAGCTTCATCTGTAAACATCCCGCGTATATTTTAAATATCCGTCCGCTACAAAGGTGACTGATTTTTTATTGAACGTGTGTACTCCAAAGAGGCCTTCGAGATAATCCATAATTTCTTTTTTGAAGTTGGAATTCTAGAAATTCCACGTCATGCATAAGGTTTCCCAAAAAATCAACAAGGCCTTTCTCTCTAGCTGCCTATAAAAATGGTTGTTTCCTACACACAAAAATATATGATCATTAATTTAAATAATAATCTAGTTGATTTGTGTATGAGATGGACAACATGAAACGATTAAAATATGAAAAACTACTTGGGAGTCTTATTTTTTTTAATGGAAGTCCATTATCATCGACGGAAAATGTGAATAGAAGGGTCCCTATGCTTGTCATAGGTATAGATCCCAGAAATGAAACCATGCCAACCACATCATCAACCTCATCTCTGTCACCATCTCTAGAGTCTGATCGATGTGTTGATGTCTGGTGGTGCATGTCATGGCTCCTATCTAAATTAGGTGTAGAAGATAGAGAAGTAAATACTACTCTAGCAGTTGTATGACCACCCACATCAAGACTCTGTGGCATCTCTCCAATGCGAGTACTACCAACACTAGATTGAATAGTGTCCAAAAATATCTTTATAAAAAAGAAAATGATTTTTCGTGAGATAATGTAAAAGTTAAAGAACAAAGTTTCATAATTGAACATATGAGTACATTAGAAAAAAACACTTTAAATTATGGTTATTACCTTATATGTGTTAAGTTGTGACATAAGGAGATTTATCTTTTCTATGACATCGGGAGTTTTATCTGGACGATTTAATAAGCTAGCAATTTCCTTGTT
>JASDQU010104513.1:179171-192997 GCA_032191745.1 Picea mariana
CCAAATGGCACCACTATGAACTCATAATGACCATACATTGTTTTAAAGGTGGTATTGTTGATATCTTTCTTCTTAATCCTTACCTGATGGTATCCTGACTTGAGATCTATCTTTGAAAATGTCTTTGCATCCTTCAATTGATCAAAAAGATCATCAATCCTTGGCAAAGGATACTTGTTCTTAACAATCACTTTATTAAACTGTTTGAAATCAATGCACAATCTTAATGTTCCATCTTTCTTCTTCACAAAAAAGGCTGGGGCACCCCAAGGTGACACACTTGGGATTATATACCCCTTCTCTAGAAGTTCTTCAAGCTGCATTTGCAACTCCTTTAACTCTGGTGTACTCAATTTGTAAGGAGCCTTTAACACTGGAGCTACTCCAAGAATTAAATTTATAGAGGAATCAATATCTCTCTTTGGGGGTAGTCCTGGTACCTCCTTGAACACATCTTTGAATTCTTCCAAGACTGCATGATCTTCCAAATTTGGCACCTTAACTTTAGGTGTCTCTTCCATATGTGCTGCAAATATTTGACACCCTTTCCTGTAACATTTTTTTAGTTGCAATGCTGAAATTTCTATGATGGTTATTGCCCTAGGAATACCCTGCACTCTCCTTAGTTTCCCTTCTTCATCCAATCATGTAAATTCTTTGTTATGACAGTCTAGGATGGCATGATTTTGGTCCAACCAATCCATCCCAATTAGACAATCATAGGAGTCTGAAGGAAATATGTTCAAATCTACCTTGGTGTTCAGTCTGTTCATGTCCATGAGGCATGTATTAACCATCTCATTAAATTTTGTTTTGGCTCCTATAGCTAGCTACACCAACCAGGATTTCCCATGCTTTCTTCTTGGCAAATTCAAACTTTCCACCTTCTTAGGATCTGTATAACTATGACTAGCTCCCGAATCAATTAAAATAGCAATGGTTTGGTTGTTTATCATACCTTCCACTTCAATCATGTGTGACTGATACTTTGCTTGCTTGTTTTCCAGGTTTGCATAGATCCTTGGTACATTTCTTTCCATGGACTCCACTATTTCAACTTGTTGTACATTGTGAACAGTTCTCCCTTTTTCACCTCTGTGAGGATAATCTCTGTACATGTGATCTCCTTTACAACCCCAACATCGAATATGTGGCTTCCTTAGCCTTTGGCCTGCTGCCTCAATCGTTCTGGGTTCTCTAGAAGTTGGTTGTACCTGAGGATTATTTCTAAAGAATGGAGGCTTAGATACCTTCTTCCTCTGATCCATATTGAACTTATTTTTGTCTTCCCAAGATTTTTGGAAAGTTGGCCTTGCTTTATGCTATTCATAAAGGCATTTAGCTTGCCTTATGGTCTCATCCAATGTCTTTGGATCAACATACTATATTTTTTCATTGATAAATGATGGAAATACACTCAAATACCTTTGAATTTTGACTGTCTCATTCTTGATGAAAGAGCCATACTTCAGCAGTTCTAGAAACCTTCTCTCATATTCATCTATGGTCGTACTCCCAAACTCGAGTTCAAAGAACTCTTTCATTTTCTTGTCATAGTATCTCTTAGTTAATTATTTCTTCTCAAAACACTTCTTGAACTCCCTCCAAGGGACACTTTTCTCTTTAATGTGATGCACATGCACAAGTTGATCCTACCACATGGATGCCTTTCCCTTGAGTTGATAGATGGAAATTCTACCTTCTGCATGAGAAGAATAATTATGTAGTTGAAAATACTTTCTCATGCCCATCAACCATGTTTCTGCATCTTCATCCTTTTTGTGCTCACCATCAAATGTAGGATGTTTGATTTTGTTCATATCTCCTCCCATTTCATCCACTCCAGAACTCTCATGCTTTCTGACAGGGGATGGACTTGAGATGTTGTGTCATCTCTTATTGGAATTCCTCAAGGAGTGGTGGTGATGTCTGCTAACGCTTCTTGCTTTTCTTTTCTCATCATGAGACCTGTGATTTTCTGACTTGCTTGAGCCACTCTCCTTACCCAATTTATTTTTTATTATGTTCAATCTCTCCAATAACTTCATGTTGAAGTCATCCTGTTGCTCCTTGGCTCTCGTAAGTCTTTCATTATCATCTTTATGGCTTTGAACATCCTTCTGCAAATTTTTAATGGTCTCTTCCATATTCATGTTTTCATCTCTTCCTTCTCAATGTCCATTGGAGTTTGTTCCTTCAATGCCCAAATGGACATCCATCCCTCTTCTCTAATCTTGCTGACTATAAGTCCCCTGTGCCTCTTCCATTCCTATGGACTCTACATTGATCTTGATCTGATCTAGTTTTTGTTAACTCTACAAAATGTGTAGCCAACAAAACTTTGTCAGACTAATTGTTTTAGCAATTTCATGAAAAATATGAACCATTTTGGTTCAATACTATATCATAATCCTTTCTTTTTCTTTCCTTAAAGTTTGATTTCCCTGATCAATTTTCTGGGTGGATATTTATATTCTGTTGTTCAAGAACTTTCCAATGCTTTCTCACATGCTCAATTCCGATTCTGGAGCAGAAAGTTATGGTCATTTGAAAAATTTAGCACATGCACCCGCACACCAACATTTTTCCTCACGGCACCAAAATTTAGCGCACGCACCAGAAAACCACTATTTTTCTGTGCGGTACCAAAATTTAGCGCGCACACCTGTACACTAACATTTTTCTGCGTGGCACCGAAATTTAGCGCGCACACCTGCACACTAACATTTTTCTGCGTGGCACCGAAATTTAGCGCATGCTTCAGCATGCCAATATCTTGTCGCGTAGTGCCAAATTTTACCTATCACAAGATTTTCACTGCACATCATTCATTTTTAGTGTGCCCACCTGTGCACATTCCCCTTTATGCACAACAAATCCTCGTGAATTCCGCTGTAGAAATTGGGGTGTTTTCCTAACTTTTTCCCCAATTTGCAATAGACATTCTGCAACCACGAAATTCATTCAATTACACCCCGATAACACCAATTCAACCACTGAAACAACAAATTGTTGTGGGTTGGCATTTCTAGAACAAATTTCCCCAAAATCAATTCACAAATTGAGCATTTTAATTATAAAACTCACTCCAACTGTCATGGCTTCACTGTGACTTCAAATTTGACCAATTTCGGGTCCGAATTTGCTAGAATAGATATTAAATCGGGAATATCTCATCATTTGGCTGAATTTCTCCATTTTATCTTGAATTTAAGAAGAGAAATTATGGCTTTTCCCAATTCTTCATCGTTGCTTCCAAATATTACCATGGATGTCTACAAACTAAAATTTGGCCCGTTCGAAATAAATCTTCTGTGAAATTTCACGTCAACTAAACTTGCTCGGCCCATCCAGGCTTAGTGTTGAAAACTGAAGCTCTGATACCATGTTGTAGTGTCCACGACCATCCATGTCGGGCCACACTACGCCAAATAAATCTTTTTGTTCTCTCTGTGGAACATACTGTAACATACCCAACTTCCAACTGAGCTATGCCACATAAATTTTCTAACAACATGCATTTAAAAACATACACACACAACAATATTGCATAAGATTTATATTTAAAATGTAATAGACAAGTACATTATGTAAATTCATGAAGTCACACTGAAATAACAATAAACATAGACATGCAGCATAGGAAATACCCCTAACATTCAAACAGTTATAAGCACACATAAGTTAAACCCATAAATATAAGCATGTAAATAACAATGAAACATGTAAATTTATCACCCAATTGCCACTTATCTTGGGAAGAATGTCACCAACTATGTGCAGACCTTCCATGGACCTCCCAACCTTAGACCACACTATTCATCACTCTCAACAGTGAGTCACCCCCGAGATGGGACTAAAATCCACCCGGGTAAAGGGATTCCTAACCAGGCTAAAGGCTCATAGACAACAGGAAGGACTCCATCATAGGCGCCAACTCAAACTAAAAACCCACACTCCCTCATTCCCCACATGCCTGTCCCACCCAGGAAGTGTGCCTCTTCTCTGCTCAATAGTCCTTTGGCTGCCCCACTTCCTTTTCGGGCTTTAGCAATAGGCCAGAAAGGATGTCTCAGAGAACTGTAGATGCAATTCAGAACCTTCAGGAAATCTATCCCCAACAGTTCTCTCACCCAGATAATTGCTCACAATCTTGACAACTCACTTCTTCAGTCCAAATCCCAAGCTAACCAGATACACCAACACAAAATGGCTATGGATACAGGTTCAAGTACCATCATGAAGACACAAATTATAGTTGAATGGGTGTGAATACTCATGGATGATTGACTGCATGGTTGAATGATGGAAGGAATGATGGAAAAGATGATAGGAAATGAACTAAGTCCCAACAATATGTATGGATGTCCCCAACTTGACACTTGTCATGTTGGGAGCTACTTTGGCCCACTTGTGCCCAACTTTAGAACTTAGGATAAAATAATTATCCATACTTTATATTTAAGAAATATTAACATAATATTCCTTTTTGGCTTAAGCTCCATAGATTAATCCCTTTCCTTAACTTATCCCCTCCCTTTCCCTAACTAGTGGAGTTTAGTCCCCCATCTCTTTTATCTTGGTCAGTCTGCGTGCAACGATGTATTTATATTAATTATGAGACATGTACAAAAATAGGTGCACTGGCCTTTAACATCTAGTCTCCCCTACCTAATCAAAACATAAGCATCATAGCTTATAATAACTAGCTCACTAGCCTATAAAACATAGAATATACACAAAGGTTTGCCAGCCTCACAATCGCCCACACTCAAGTTGTTGCGCGTGATATCCAGGAATGTGCACACTTCCTCATTTTACTACGCAGTACATGCACACACTATACCATGAAATGTGCATATAAAATGATGCCATACAACTCACCAGCTTAAGTACATTTGCATTTACATTTACAATTGGGTTCAACCTTAGGGATATTACAGATATTTCCAGAAGATTTAGGCCTTCCATCAATATAGATATTCGCTCCCTTATTTTTATTCTTGTTTATTAGTTGTATATAATTTGCGGCGAGTGCATATCTTTGCATGCTTCGCATGTACCGGACCAGCTGCATCCAATCATTATAATTGTAAAACGATCCGACATATTCCATCATTTCAGTTACTGTATTGTATTTTACAGTTATTCCATCCATGGAAAATATCCCCAATCCATGCAGGGAGGATGGCACAATGCGATATGTCCTATTGTTGACAATGAAGTCAACATTTATACGAGGCAGATCCTTAGGTACCCATTGTTTCACCATATGCTTATACTTGAGTGGCACTTCTATGTGTCCTATTATCTCATCATCATAAGAGCATGATCCTCCTTTGACAAGAAAAAATTCCATGCGTCTACAAAATTTTCTTCTGACTTTTTCACCTCTGGTCTTTGTTTTCTTATCATATCTACTAGATGCATTCACATTTCCCTCTATTTGTCCTAAGATTTCCTCACTCGACGAAGAAATATTTGACAGGTACCTATTTGGTTGTACCTTCAGTTGCATGTGCACGTGTTGTTAGTGAGTAGTCCATCCTCATCCTAGTTTCAATTTTTGAACTTTTTTTTCTATATTCAAAGTTCTAAATTAAATTTTTATATCTTTAGTTTTGGATGCACAATTAGAGGGTGCAATTACCAATATTGGTTGACGCAGCCCTCCTCAACCCGCAGGTCGAAAGGTTATGCACACAAGATCTTTCCCACTTACACTGGTCCGAAGAGCTCTTGGAATTGGTTCCTCTATTTCCCTTTCGGGAAATCTGTACCCACAATCAACTTGTGAAATTCCCCCTTTTTCTTTGGGAGATCGGACTTCGCACTTTCACGAATCCGGTGGTCAAGCGTCTTATCTCTCAATCTCTGAAAACCCGAAAATAGTCAACGTTGACCCTTTCCTTCACTCTTTTGGATTTCTCCTTATCGCAATTTCGGCGGTCACGATGTCAAGCAACTCGTCTCCTCGATTCCTAAAGACCAATTTGCTGAAATTATGATGCACCCAAAAGATTTGACCTTTCAATGGCCTTCACTCCGTCGGGACTTCGGACTTCGCGATATTATGAATCCTAATGCAAAGAATTTGGGTATTTACCCTATGAAACCCCGAAATGGTCAACGAAGTTTGACTCTGTCTTGATAGTGTGCCACCTATCCACTCTATTTTCTTTTGGGGCCCACACGATCCTTTCATCCCTTTGGAATTTTGCGATTCATGATTTCGCAAATCCTGTTGCCAAGATTGCAGGACTTCCACTCGCGAAAACCCGAAATAGAAGTTCACGGGTAAATCCAATGACTCATGTAGCTTGGATCTACGATTCTGTTCCTCCTGAGCTTAGAAACTTTAGGAATACTTGCGATAACTCCCCTGCTCCTCCGTGATATCTAACGGCTCATGGGACTTTGCAAATTCTCCACAGACAATTTCGACCGTCCATTCCCTTTCCTCGAATAACTTCTGCGAAAACTAAGCAAAGTGTCTCTCTCCACGGAACTCATCCTCCTGCGTTTGACGTCACTACGCCTTCCTTCCAACTTTCAAGGTACTTGGCCTCTCACCTCCCTTCAACTCCTTCAAAGGTTCAAATCCTTATGAGCTTTCCCACGGCTTCAAGTCTTTCATAAAACCTCCTGCTCGCACTCCTTGCGACAAACCTTCAAACACCTTCAAGTGTTTTCTTCCTTTGACTCTGTGCACTCTTGTAGCAGCAGTCTCTCAATACTTCACTCAGGTTCACAACTCTGAAAATTTACTCAGCCTGTGCACTCCTTGCACGGATCCTGTGTCTAAACTGCACATCTGAGGAAATGAGAACAAAAGCTATCTAGTCTGAGCTTTCAGAGACAAACCTATGAACCCTTTGTCAATGCACTCCTTGTGGAAAATTTCAACTACACTCCTTGTAGGAACTCTTACTCAGACATAGAAACAATTGAAACTCATTTCGTTACCCTTTCCTCTCAGATTTTAGACATTCAACAAGAAATCATTCATACATAGCATAAAAGCAAATGTACAATAGAAAGAGTAAAATAACCATGAGCATAACATTCAAAGATGCATACATAGAGAATATTTGAACACCATGAGTCTGAATCAAAACCTTCTTGTATTAATCCAGAACCTCTGTACATGGAGTTCTCGCTACAACTCTCTACTTATTTTCTCTATGCTCTCAATTTGCATAATCCCATCTATCTTACAATACACAATGAGGGTGTCTATATCCTGTTTCCCTCTTGCGCTCTAAATCTGTCTAATCTAACATTCAATTCTACCTACTTGCATTAACTACTATAAATGCCTTCTATATACTAAGGATGAGAGAGGATCTCTCAAGGTCCTTTTTACATTTTACAAGTGTGCTCCTTCTTAATTATCTCATTTAAGATTGGTGCATTAACTTCAAGATAGTTTCAAAATTTACGTTGGGCACTTGTCCAGCTGTCCGTTGTCTCCGCGCTGGCTCGCTTGAGATGCTCCTACATCATACTCCCTCGCCTGAAAATTTTCATGTGCTCCTGTCCATGAGCTCATGCACTGTCTATCCATGCCTCTGGATTTCTACTTTGTTCTCCCAGCTGGCATCTTCAACTGGATGGCCCTTCCACTTGACCAAATATTCAAAGTATTACTTTCTCTTGGTCTTTTTGCTCACTCTTTTTTCTAGTATGCACTCCAGCTGCGGCTTTTCTGCAACTGGCATCTATTTTGTCCATTGGATAACTGGTTGTTCATTTTCTGTCCCTGCTTCCTCAACTTTATATGGGTACAAATCTAAGATATTGAATATTGGAGAAATTCCGATCCCATCAGGTAATTCAATCTCGTAAGAATTTGCCCCAAATTTATTTAAGACATTACATGGTCTGATTTTCTTCATATTTAGTTTATTGTATGTTCCTCTCGGGAACCTTTCCTTTCTTAAATGTGCCAGAATCAAGTCACCAACCTTGAACTGAAGTTGTCTTTTGTGATGATCTACTCGGTGCTTATATTCCTGGCTTGAACTCTGCAATTGCTCCTTCACCTGGCTGTGAAGTTCTTTCATCGCTTCTGTGAAATCTTCTGCACTAGTGCTCCTAGTCACAATATATTCTAAATCTCTCAATTTAGAAATCCCTCTTGGTTGCATGCCATAGACGATCTGAAATGGGCTCTACCCTATGTTTCTATTAACTGAGTCGTTATAAGAAAATTCCGCCTATGGTAATATGTTGTCCCACTGGCTGTGGTGTTCTGCCACCAGGCGTCTTAGCAAGTCTCCCAAACTTCTGTTTACCACTTCCGTCTATCCATCCGTCTGAGGATGATAAGCCGAACTAAATGAAAAGTTAGTTCCTAGCTTCTTCCATAACGTCCTCCAAACAGATTCGCAATGTGAGTTGCGTCACTAGTTTTCTGACATGGAATGAAGTGTGCCATCTTGGAAAATTTATCCACCACCACAAAGATTGAGTCAAATCCTCTTTGTGCTCTTGGAAACCCCAATATGAAATCCATGCTGATTGCATCCCACGGCTTCTCAGGTATGGGCAATGGTTGATAAAATTTGGCATTTTGTCTCCTTCCTTTCGAATGCTGGAAAATTCTGCATCTGTCCACGAATCTCTTGACTTCTGCTCGCATTCCTGGCCAAAAATTTGACTCTTTCAGCTTTGTGAACGTCTTTTCATGACCAAAGTGCCCGACCAATCCTCCACTGTGTTTCTCCTTCAACAAATTCTCCCTCATGGAGCATTTTGGAATACACAGCTGATTACCTTTAAACAATAATCCTTCCAGAATCATGTATTCTGCCCATTGGCTTCTATCTCTAAGAATTGGATTCTCAGTTGCTTCATATGCCTCCTTAAAATCTGGATCATCTCTATACATGTTCCTAAGATCATCAAAACCCAATGTTTTGACTTGAACTCCCACAATAGAAAAAACTTCCTGCTCAAAGCATCAACAACTTTGTTAGCAGTACCAGAAATATGTTTGATCACAAAAGTGAAATTTTGCATATATTCAACACATTTAACATGTCTATGATTCAACTTGTCATGTTGATTCACAAACTGCAATGCATGATTGTCACTGTATAAGACAAACTCCTCCGGGATCAAGTAATGTCTCCATTTTTTCAATGCCTATATGATAGCATAGAACTCCTTGCCATAAGTGGAGTATTTCACTTTTGCTTCATTTAGATTCTCCCTAAAGTATGCTATCGGCCTGTCTTCCTGACTCAAGACTTCCCCTATTGTAAACCCACTTGCATCACATTTCACTTGAAATGTCTTCTGGAAATACGACAACACCAAAACTGGTTGTTCCGTGATATTCCTCTTCAACATATTAAAACTCTTCTTAGCTTCTTTTGTCCAGTGAAAAGACTTGTGTCTCTTCTTCACTCTATCCATCATCGATGCACTAATTCCACTGAAATTTCTAATGAATTTTTGGTAGAAACTAGACAATCCGTGAAAACTTCTCACCTCAAAGATATTCTTTGGTGATGTCCAATTTTTGATTACCTCTACCTTATCTGGATCCATCCTCAATTTATCTGCAGAAATAAAAAACCCCAGATAAATGAGCTCCATATTCATGAATGCGGATTTATTCATACTTATCAACAACTTCTCCTGCTGTAATTTCTGCATCACCATAGCCAAATGTTTCAGATGCTCTGCCACTGTTTTACTGAAGATCAGTATGTCATCCAAATACACAATGACAAATTTTCGGATGAACTCCCTTAGGACTTCCTTCATCAACCTCATGAAGGTACTTGGCACATTTTTTAATACAAATGTCATAACAAGCCATTCATACAACCCATCATTGTTTTTGAAGGCTGTCTTCCACTCATCACCTTCTCTCATGCGGATTTGATGATAACTGCTTTTCAAATCAGTCTTTGAAAAGAATTTTGCTCCACTCAAGAAATCCATCAGATCATCCATCCTTGGCAATGGAAATCAGTACCTAATGGTTATCTTGTTGATCACCCTCGAGTCAGTACACATCCTCCAGCCTCCATCTTTCTTCAAAATGAGTATTGTTGGAACATCGCACAGACTCAAGCTTTCCCTGACCAAACCTTTGTCCAACAAATCCTGGACTTGTCTTTTGACCTCTTCATTCTCCTGCGGCGTCAATCTATACGTGGCTTTGTTTGGCAAATTGGATCCTGGTATGAGATCAATATGATAACTCACACTTCTGATTAGTGGCAATGAATGAGGTAGTTTATCCACTACTATGTCAGCAAACTCTTCCAGCAGTTCCGGAATCTCTTCTGCTAAATCATATACTCTTGTGCTGGTCAAAACAATCTTTGGTTTCCTGACCACAATGAATTGCAATTCCTCTTTCTTCTTAACCTTTGTAAGAATTTCCTTCCCACTCATGAGAAGTATTGTGTTGCTTACTTCAGGCTTCACCTCCTTATCTTTGATTGGAAGCAACATGTGAGTCCTCCCATTCTTCTCTAGGGTGTATGTGTTCATTCTCCCATCATGAATCACATTTCTCTCATATTGCCACAATCTACCCAACAATAGATGACAAACATCCATAGGATCAACATCACATAATATCTTATCATTATATCCTCCTATCTTAAATTCAACTAAACACTGTTTAGTGACCGTTACCTGATGTCCTTTTTGTAGCCACGAAACTATGTACGGGCTTGGATGATCAATCATTTCCAGCTCCATCTTTTCTACCATCTCCATAGAAATGATATTCTCCATGCTACCATTGTCCATGATGACCTTGCATACCCTGTCTTTGGTTTTGCAAGCAGTCTGGAAAAGTCTGTTTCTTTGGACTGAACTCTCCATCTCCTTCTCTGGTGTCAAAAGATCTTTTCGCATCATCAACAGTCTTCCACCTTCAACATCTTCTGCCTCAACATCCTGCCTCTGTGCTTCGGCGATGTGAGTCTCTCCTCCTTCTTTCCTTTTATCTGGACACTCATAAGACTTCTGCCCATTCTTTCCGCATGTGAAGCATTTTATTACTCCACCTCTTCCTCTTCCTCTACCTCTACTATGAGGAAAAACATTATTATCAGCATAATCCCCTCTCTATTCGGTATGCTGCCCTCATTGTGAGGTTCCACCTCTCTCAGTTTGAGTCTGAGGTTTCTTCCAGTATTCCCTGGGCTTCTAGTTCTTATCCTGGGAAACTGATTTACCTTTGGGATGACTTCAGCCTCAGCCTCTTTGACCCTGGTTTTGGCTCAGCTTCTCTTCAGCCTTTAGAGCCATCTGATAAGCATCTTCCACCGTTCGGATGGTTACCATGCTCATCTCATCCTGGATGTCATATCTCAGGCCATTCATGTATCTGGAAACCTTTTCATCATCTCTTTCTTGATGACCTACCCTGATGTTCAGCTTGTAGAATTCTTCAGTGTATTCTTTCACTGTCATCAGCCTTTGTCTCATGTTCTACGTCCTTCGAAACAGAGTGATCTGGTAATCTCTGGGGATGAATTTCTCCTTTATCTTCACGATCATTCTATCCTAGCTTTTGATCTTTTTCTTGCCTTTGCAGCATCTATTAGATTGTAGTTCATCCCACCACAATGTTGCATGTCCTTTTAATCTCGCGACAACATGTTTGACCTTCTTGTCCTCTTCAACATCTTCATAGTCAAAATATGTGTCCAGGGCTCTAATCCAGTCTAGAATCTCCTCTGCATCCAGATTTCCCTCATAAACTGGAATGTCCATTTTCGTTCTTGCACCCATTCTTGCAATAGCTCTAATCAAACATTCGTTTGTTGCATCTTTAGCTGCAACTTCTTCCCTTTCATGTTCATCCTCAATTTCACTTTCAGAATCACTAAGATCCCCAACATTGACTGTGCGCCTTTGTGTTGTCTCCATGTATTTGAGTCTGGCTCGTAGATCATGCATCTCTCTCTCCATGAATGGATCAGTCATCTGCCTACCCCTTCTTCTCATAATTTCCCCCTCCTCTGGTGGATCGGTTGTTTGCCTGTCCCTTCTCCTTGGCGGCATGGTGAATTCTCCTTTTCCCTGCTACAGAAAGAAAAGAATCCTTTTTGGGCTCTGATACCAAACCTGACGCATCCCTCCTCAACCCGCAGGTTGGAAGGTTACGCACACAGGATATTTCCCACTTACACTGGCCCAAAGAGCTCTCGGAATTGTCTCCTCTATATCCCTTTCGAGAAATCTACACCCACAATAAACTCGTGAAATTCCCCCTTTTTCTTCAGGAGATTGGACTTCACACTTTCACGAATCCGGTGGTCAAGCGTCTTATCTCTCAATCTACAAAAATCCAAAAACAGTCAACGCTGACCCTTTCCTTCCCTGTTTCGGATTTCTCCTTATCGCGATTTCGGCAGTTTTGATGTCAAGAAACTCATCTCCTTGATTCTTGAAGCTCGATTTGCCGAAATTTCGATGCGCCCACAAGATTTGACCTTTCAATGGCCTTCACTCCATCAGGACTTCGGACTTCATGATATCGCAAATCCTAATGCAAAGAATTCGGGTCTTTACCCTACGAAACCCTGAAATGGTCAACAGAGTTTGACTCTATGTCGATAGTGTGCCACCTGTCCACTCTACTATCTTTTGGGGCCCACACGATCCTTTCGTCCCTTTTGGATTTTGCGATTCATGATTTCGCGAATCCTATTGCGAATATTTCGAGACTTCCACTCACGAAAACCTGAAATAGAAGGTCACGGGTAAATCCAACGGCTCCTGTAGCTTGGATCTATGGTTCTGTTCCTCCTAAGCTTAGAACCTTTAGGAATACTCGCGGTAACTCCCTTGCTCCTTCGTGAGATTTGACGGCTCACGGGACTTCGTGAATTCTCCACAGAGAATTCCGACCGTCCGTTCCCTTTCCTCGGAGAACTTCTGCAAAAACTAAGCAAAGTGTCTCTCTCCATGGAACTCGTCCTCCTGCGTTCGACGTCGCTATGCCTTCCTTCCAACTTTCAAGGTACTTGGCATCTCGCCTCCCTTTGACTCCTTCGAAGGTTCAAATCCTTCTGAGCTTTTCCACGGCTTCAAGTCTTTCATAAAACCTCCTGCTCACACTCCTTGTGGCAAACCTTCAAACACCTTCAAGTGTTTGCTTCCTTCGACTCTACGCACTCCTGCAGGTAGCAATCTCTCAATACTTCACTTAGGTTCACAACTCTGAGACTTTACTTGGCCTGCACACTCCTTGCACTACTCATGTTTCCAAAATGCACGTCTGAGGAAATGAGAACAAAAGCTATCTAGTTTGAGCTTTTAGAGACTAACCTCTGAACCCTTTGTTAACGCACTCCTTGTGGACAATTTCAACTACACTCCTTGTAGGAAATATTACTCAGACAAAGAAACAATTGAAACTCATTTCGTTACCCTTTCCTCTCAGATTTCATACATTCAACAAGAAATCATTCATACATAGCATAAAAGCAAATGTACAATAGAAAGGGTAAAATAACCATGAGAATAACATTCAAAGATGCATACACAGAGAATATTTGAACACCATGAGTCTGAATCAAAACCTTCTTGTATTAATCCAGAACTTTTGTACATGGAATTATCACTACAACTCTCTACTTCTTTTCTCTATGCTCTCAATTTGCATAATCCCATCTATCTTACAATACACAATGAGGGTGTCTATATCATGTTTCCCTCTTGCACTCTAAATCTGTCTAATCTAACATTCAATTCTACCTACTTGCATTAACTATCATAAATGCCTTCTATATACTAAGGATGAGAGCGGATCACTCAAGGTCCTTTTTACATTTTACAAGTGC
>JASDQU010104513.1:193047-204344 GCA_032191745.1 Picea mariana
CTATACTACGAGGAAAAACATTATTATCAGCATAATCCCCTCTCTATTCGGTATGCTTCCCTCGTTGTGAGGTTCCACCTCTCTCAGTTCGAGTCTGAGGTTTCTTCCAGTCCTCCCTGGGCTTCTAGTTTTTATTTTGGGAAACTGATTTTCCTCTGGGATGACTTCTTCCTCAGCCTCTTTCACCCTGCTTTCGTCTTAGCTTCTCTTCATCCTTTAGAGCCATTTGATAAGCATCTTCCACCGTTTGGATGGTTACCATGCTCATCTCATCCTGGATGTCGTATCTCATGCCATTCATGTATATGGAAACCTTTTCATCATCTCTTTCTCGATGACCTGCCCTAATGTTCAGCTTGTAGAATTCTTCAATGTATTCTTTCACTGTCATCAGCTTTTGTCTCATGTTCTGCGTCCTTTGAAACAGAGTGATCTGGTAATCTCTGGGGATGAATTTTTCCTTCATCTTCGCGATCATTCTATCCTATCTTTTGATCTTTTGCTTTCCTTTGCAGCGTCTATTAGCTTGTAGTTCATCCCACCACAATGCTGCATGTCCTTTTAATCTCGTGACAACATGTTTGACCTTCTTGTCCTCTTCAACATCTTCATAGTCAAAATATGTGTCCAGAGCTCTAATCCAGTCTAGAAGCTCCTCTGCATCTAGATTTCCCTCATAAACTGGAATGTCCATTTTCGCTCTTGCACCCATTCTTGCAATAGCTCTAATCAAACATTCGTTTGCTACATCTTTGGCTACAATTTCTTCCCTTTCATGTTCAGCCTCAATTTCACTTTTAGAATCACTAAGATCCCCAGCACTGATTGTGCGCCTCTGTGCTGTCTCCATGTCTTTGAGTCTGGCTTGTAGATCATGCATCTCTCTCTCCATGACTGGATCAGTCATCTGCCTACCCCTTCTTCTCATAATTTCCCCCTCCTCTAGTGGATCGGGTGTTTGCCTGTCCCTTCTCCTTGGTGGCATGGTGAATTCTCCTTTTCCCTGCTACAGAAAGAAAAGAATCCTTTTTGGGCTCTGATACCAAACCTGACGTATCCCTCCTCAACCCATGGGTTGGAAGGTTACGCACACAGGATCTTTCCCACTTACACTGGCCTGAAGAGCTCTCGGAATTGTCTCCTCTATATCCCTTTCGGGAAATCTGCACCCACAATAAACTCATGAAATTCCCCCTTTTTCTTCGGGAGATCGGACTTCACACTTTCACGAATCTGGTGGTCAAGCATCTTATCTCTCAATCTCCGAAAACCCGAAAAAAGTCAACGTTGACCCTTTCCTTCCCTGTTTCGGATTTCTCCTTATCGCGATTTTGGTAGTCGCAATGTCAAGAAACTCATCTCCTCAATTCCCGAAGCTCGATTTGCCGAAATTTTGATGCACCCACAAGCTTTGACCTTTCAATGGCCTTCACTCTTTCAGGACTTTGGACTTCATGATATCGTGAATCCTAATGCAAAGAATTTGGGTCTTTACCCTACAAAACCCCGAAATGGTCAACAGAGTTTGACTCTGTGTCAATAGTGTGCCACCTGTCCACTCTACTATCTTCTGGGGCCCACACAATCCTTTCGTCCCTTTGGGATTTCGCGATTCATGATTTCGCGAATCCTGTTGCGAATATTTCGAGACTTCCACTCGCAGAAACCCAAAATAGAAGTTCACGGGTAAATCCAACGGCTCCTGTAGCTTGGATCTATGGTTCTGTTCCTCCTAAGCTTAGAACCTTTAGGAATACTCACGGTAACTCCCCTGCTCCTCCGTGAGATTTGACGGCTCATGGGACTTCGTGAATTCTCCACAGAGAATTCGGACCATCCGTTCCCTTTCCTCGGAGAACTTTTGCAAAAACTAAGCAAAGTGTCTCTCTCGACGGAACTCGTGCTCCTGCGTTCGACGTTGCTATGCCTTCCTTCCAACTTTCAAGGTACTTGGCATCTCGCCTCCTTTGACTTCTTCGAAGGTTCAAATCCTTCTGAGCTTTCCCACGGCTTCAAGTCTTTCATAAAACCTCTTGCTCGCACTCCTTGCGGAAAACCTTCAAACACCTTCAAGTGTTTGCTTCCTTCGACTCTACGCACTCCTGCAGGCAGCAGTCTCTCAATGCTTCACTCAGGTTCACAACTCTGAGACTTTACTTGGCCTGCGCACTCCTTGCACTACTCCTGTTTCCAAACTGCACGTCTGAGGAAATGAGAGAAAAATCTATCTAGTCTGAGCTTTTAGAGACAAACCTCTGAACCCTTTGTCAACGCACTCCCTGCAGACAATTTCAACTACACTCCTTGTAGGAACTCTTACTCAGACAAATAAACAATTGAAACTCATTTTGTTACCCTTTCCTCTCAGATTTCATACATTCAACAAGAAATCATTCATACATAGCATAAAAGAAAATGTACAATAGAAAGAGTAAAATAACCATGAGCATAACATTCAAAGATGCATACACAGAGAATATTTGAACACCATGAGTCTGAATCAAAACCTTCTTGTATTAATCCAGAACTTCTGTACATGGAATTCTCGCTACAACTCTCTACTTCTTTTCTCTATGCTCTCAATTTGCATAATCCCATCTATCTTACAATACACAATGAGGGTGTCTATATCGTGTTTCCCTCTTGCACTCTAAATCTGTCTAATCTAACATTCAATTCTACCTACTTGCATTAACTACCATAAATGCCTTCTATATACTAAGGACGAGAGCGGATCGCTCAAGGTCCTTTTTACATTTTACAAGTGCGCTCATTTTTAATTATCTCATTTAAGATTGGCGCATTAACTTCAAGATAGTTTCAAAATTTAAGCTGGGTGCTTGTCCAGTTATCCATTGTCTTCGCGTTGGCTCGCTTGAGATGCTCCTGCATCATTAGTAGGGGCACTCATGAATGTAGTGGATTCCCAATTACTAACTTAGTGAAGGGTATGAATCTCTAGGTGATTTCATCTTAATTTGACTCACTTATCTATACAAGCAATATGCACTATGGTTAGATTTCACACTATGGAATTGTGGTCAACCACCTAATGTAATGTAATATCCTTCTTGATTTTGGACATATTAATGTGATATCCATAAAGTGTACTAATTATCGCCTTCATGGAAAAATAAGATCTCATTTTTGAAGGTGCAAAGGATAAATATATTCATTGCATCTAACTAAGGCCAACCTAGGAGGATGTTGTAGTCTAGGTCTACTAGAGGTACTAAAACATGGGTGTCTACAATCTCAAGACCAAAAGAATAGGGATCACAATAGAATTGAAGGGTCTATTCTTAGATTTGTTGAAACCTAAAAGGGTCCAAAAGGCGGATGAAAATAAATTAACACTAAGGACATGATAGATAGGAGCTCTTATGATGATAAGGGAAAATCCAAGATAGAAAACTACTCATTTGATGGTGAAATCATTGTGATGGATCTAAATGAAGAATGGGTTTACCATATTAGCTTGCCATTCCTCTCTCAAAGGAATGCGGGAAATATCTAAGGAGAGAAAAGGGGAAAATATTTTGTAATCCTAGGGGAGAAATAATAAAAGGGACTCAATTATATGGGTCATCTAGTCATTAGATGCTTAGAGAACATTCATGTAGGACGACATCTCAAAGACATGAGACAATGACCTTTGAATGAAGGAAGAATAATAGGAGGTAAGAAATAAACTATCTTGGGGAGAGGGGGGTGGAACGATACTAGAATATTCATGAGGAGATTCCCATTTAGTTTGAGAGATGACTCTAATATAGTGAGAAGGTAGGGGACACCGAGTGTCAATAAGGATAAATTTTAATTTTTGAGTAGGTTCATATAAATAAAGACCTACATAATGCATCAAGAGGAAATTATCCAAGTCAGTGAGGTTAGGTAAATAATCAGGTGAAGGGTGGTGCCTTTTTAGGTTAGAGTCAAACACTACTGCATGGGAACCTCTACCGATATGGATGATTTGTGTAACTTTGAGTGTAGACTAACTAGAAGAAAGGTTAGCATGAGAATTATCCTTCTTTGTAGGGTATTTAGGAGAGACCTCTTATTCTTTGGAAGAATTGGAGTTGTCTTCAAGAGAAGGCTTCTTCTTCTTGTTCTTATTGGAAGACTTTAGAATATCATGATCGGGTATCATATTCTTGTAGCTATTGAGTTTGGCATTTTCTCATGTGACAACAATCTTAATAGTAGGAGCTCTATTAGTTTGTCCTTTGTTTGCATCAACTATTTAAGTTTTCAACAATCGTTTGTATTATGAGAGTCACACTTGTGTTATTTACACAAAATGCCAATTTTTGAGGTTGACAAACGACGTTGCTCCTTTTCTCTAATTTAAAAGATAGTTCTAATTTCAATTTTGGGCAGGGTCATTTTTGTCACCATGTCTCGCATTTCATTTCTATTGGAGACTCACAGATTTGGTGTTTTAACTATGTTATCTCCCACAACTGACTTAAGTTAGGAATTTTCTATTTGATGGAGGCTGTCGATGGAATCTTCAGTTGAAGGGGGATCTCTGATATAATTTGTGATCATGTTGTCTCGATTCAAGGTATTGATAAAGAGGTGATAAAAGGTTTCTTCTGGAAAATTTTCCATAGAGTCATGCAAAACCTTACACCATCAATGAATGAAAGTTTATTTAGATTCCTCATCTTCTTGTTTGAGGTTAACAAGGTTAAGGATATAAGATTCATTTGGTTGAGGGATGTTAAATTATTGGATGAACTAATTCACTAACATTTAAGGGTTATAAATTGACACTTTAGGGAGATTATGGAACCATTGAATGGCATCACTTATAAAGTATTGATGAAAATTTTTTATAGTGATATTGTTGTTATAATGAAGAAACTTGACACATGCAGTAGTGAAAGATTCTAAGTGACACTCAAGCTATTCCTTTGTCAGAGAACCATTGAATTAAGGTAATTCAAGTAGTTTTGGGGGAATCCATGTCACTACAATTTGAGGAGAAAGGATTGTCTAATTTTTTTTGTGTAGGAAGGTCTATATGATGCATGAAGGTCTTTATCCCTACTTTCTCCATTTGATCTCAAGTTTTGGTTTGAGTATGCAACATTGGGGGGGGTGTTATTTTCAAAGGGTGGTATATTCCCACCTTCACCTCCTAGACTTGGATGAAAGAGGGTGGAATGTAGAACATGTTCATGATTGGATTCTAGTTTCCCTAAACGTTAGAGTTATGAGGTTGAATGTATTCTTGTCCAAGAGGTTGGGAGAATGTTGGATGTAGGCTTGGGTTTTGGGTTGTGTAGAGGTTTACATGAATGCTTGGTTTATGGGTTGTGTAGAGTTTGACATGAACGCTTGGTTTGTATATTGTGTATAGGTTGACATGAATACTTGGTTTACATATGGAGATGAATGTTTTCGAGTAGGACATGAACATTCCTTGGCTAAGGTTTGGAAATTTTTTATTGTAAGGGGCAAATTGTTGTTGCTACACATTTACTTTGCTTGTTTAGAATATATCAAGGACAGAAGTTGAAGGTAAATTTTGAGGAACCACCATAGATGTACCAATAATCATGGATCTAAGGGATAATGGGATGGTTGATGGGGACACCCAAGGTTCAATTGGGCCATGGATAGTGAGTGGAGAAACCTCTTGAGAGAAGGAAGGAAATATATATGTTCCATCAAAAGGGGGATATGCTGAAGAGGCCGGGAGAGGTTCAGATCAAGGGAAACAACTATTGATCTAAGAGAAGGGACTCCCCTCTTGCTTGCAAGAGAGGTGAGTTTCAAGATAAGAAGTAGGTTTAGTGAGTTGAATGTGAGGACCTAAAAATATATCAAGGCCATGTGAGAACTATAGCTCAACACCTTGGAGGCATACCAAATGGTGGAGATGGGGAAAGGGATCATGAGCAGTGACTTAACCAACGATGCAAATAATTTTAAAATGAATGGCCCCATAATATAGAGGTAAAACCCTAGAGAAGGAATTAATTTGGGAAGTAACCATGTAGGATGCAAAATACAAAGAAGAGGAACCTCACTTATTTAAGACAAAAGGGACACAACACTCCCTATTGTAAGGGAAGGCTAGGATAAGAAGTAGAATTTTCTAGATAGAGGGGGGATGCAAGTAGTATTTGACCACTTCCAGAATGGGATCATCCTTTTTAAGCAGGGAAAGGACTAAAATATCTTCAAGGTAATTTTATCTATTTCCATCAAAAGGACATGGACAATTCCGATGTGGAAAATTTTGCATGGAGGCATTTCTCCCAGACCTCTTCATGAAAGATTGTGAATCTATGGTGCATGTACAGATATGTGAGATGTGGGTTTATGATAAAATTTTGAATTCTCCAATCACATTTCTCATTTTCATTATATGGATCTTGTTCATTCATGACCTTGTGTAAACCATTCCATTTGGTGTTTGTTGCACTAAGTGTAAAGAACAATGTTGGAGAATTTTAAGACATAAGTTAGGTATGAGATATTTGTTANTATATTGTGTATAGGTTGACATGAATACTTGGTTTACATATGGAGATGAATGTTTTCGAGTAGGACATGAACATTCCTTGGCTAAGGTTTGGAAATTTTTTATTGTAAGGGGCAAATTGTTGTAGCTACAAATTTACTTTGCCTGTTTAGAATATATCAAGGACAGAAGTTGAAGGTAAATTTTGAGGAACCACCATAGATGTACCAATAATCATGGATCTAAGGGATAATGGGATGGTTGATGGGGACACCCAAGGTTCAATTGGGACATGGATAGTGAGTGGAGAAACCCCTTGAGAGAAAGAAGGAAATATATATGTTCCATCAAAAGGGGGATATGCTGAGGAGGCCGGGAGAGGGTCAGATCAAGGGAAACAACTATTGATCTAAGAGAAGGGACTCCCCTCTTGGTTGCAAGAGAGGTGAGTTTCAATATAAGAGGTAGGTTTAGTGAGTTGAATGTGAGGACCTAAAAATATATCAAGGCCATGCGAGAACTATAGCTCAACACCTTGGAGGCATACCAAATGGTGGAGATGGGGAAAGGGATCATGAGCAGTGACTTAACCAACGATGCGAATAATTTTAAAATGAATGGCCCCATAATATAGAGGTAAAACCCTAGAGAAGGCATTACTTTGGGAAGTAACCATGTAGGATGAAAAATACAAAGAAGAGGAACCTCACTTATTTTCGACAAGAGGGACACAACACTCCCTATTGTAAGGGAAGGCTAGGATAAGAAGTAGAATTTTCTAGATAGAGGGGGGATACAAGTAGTATTTGACCACTTCTAGAATGGGATCATCCTTTTTAAGAAGGAAAAGGACTAAAATATCTTCAAGGTAATTTTATTTATTTCCATCAAAAGGACATGGACAATTCTGATGTGGAAACTTTTGCATGGAGGCATTTCTCCCAGAGCTCTTCATGAAAGATTGTGACTCTATGGTGCATGTATAGATATGTGAGATGTGGGTTTATGATAATATTTTGAATTCTCCAATCACATTTCTCATTTTCATTATATGGATCTTGTTCATTCATGACCTTGTGTAAACCATTCCATTTGGTGTTTGTTGCACTAAGTGTAAAGAACAATGTTGGAGAATTTTAAGATGTAAGTTGGGTATGAGATATTTGTTACCTCTTTATTCCCTTTTATTTTAATGGTATCCATATTTTTTATTGATCAAATGAGAAATTAACTCAAAAATTATGCCATTAGATACAAACTGAATCCTTAGTCCAACTAAGGAGAAAAAACAACACACGCTAATTAATCTAGGAGTCAAGCATGCAAAAAAACCTTCTCACAAAGAAGCACTAGTTGGTGATGGAATCCAACATCACAGGATTGATTCCCAAAGGGGTTGATTTTTGGTGGGTGGGAAAGTTACATTGACAACCTGCTTAATGAACTAACGCCTTGGTGCAAGTTACCTCACCGAGCAGTGGGAAACCTTCCAAGGAGTCTGAGTGAGTCTAGCCAACGTCGATCTAGGTACAACACCACCTTCCCTATGTTGTCACCCTCTGTAGGAATTCTAAAATATTATGGCCTCTATGGTACCACATACTATACCAAAGTAGAGGGGGTATAGTTGATAGTTGACACCAAGAAAAACAAAGCAGGGTTGATTACTTTGTCATCCCCAATGTGACCTCTTGACTGACCCTTGTGTTAGAAGGGCTTCCCAAAGCTAGTGATATAGCATATGGATTTCACTTCCTAACTCAAAGCTTTATGTTTGTTTAGCATCTTTGGAAAGTTATTCTCACAATCCTATTCCAAAGCTCTACACCTAAGATAAGATGGGTTTGAAGATCCCCAGAAAAGTTGCTACATAAATTTTAATTAGCGCTTGATTTTAGGATATTTTTACACAAATGAGTGTTCGTGAAACTGATGGATTTTTTACTCAACTCTTTAAACCATGCAAGAGGAAAATGAAATGCAAGAATTTCAACTTTGATGAAAACTAGCTATGGGAAGGACCAAGAGGTTTTAAGAAAAGAAATAATTTCTTGATAGATTACTATGTGTGCACTGCTAATGACAAAAGGTATGAGCTAATTATCTAGATAAATGGAAGAAAAATTGCCCAAATTTTAAAAATTCGATGCAAATGTCATAGTTCACTTAGTACACCTATACAACATTGAATCAAATGTCATCATTTCTAACATAGTAAACTTTTATTATTATAGAGACCACCATACACATATTAAATACTCATAAGGATCACAGAGGCTTCAGCTTGTGTATGAACAAGAATTATTTAAGGGAAATGGGAAATAGGTACTCAAAGAAAGATACATAAGGACACATACCTCCAAGTGCATATCCTCAAAGTAAATCATCATCGTCGTATCATATTTTAACAATTGAGTGGTGAAGGAAAAATGGATGTAGTGGGGTTAGCTAGAAACATGATCAACAATGGCAGTGATATCACTAGATTTCATAATAACAACGAATGTCATAGGATCATTTTAGGGGTCCTAAAGAGGCATAGATGGAACTTTCATATTATTCAATTGTTTCTTTTATCAATAATAGTTGGTACAAGAGTGGGGATCTCTACATATTTGGTAAGTTGGTTTCAAATTAGTATAATCAAATCAAAGGGTGAAATTTTAGGGCCTCTCGGGATAACAAGATTCAAGTGTGGGTTTCCCCATCTATCTTTACCAATGAAATATGGAGTAATATTAGGGTTCTAGCCATCATTAGTGGGTGGAACAATAAGGTTTATCTCACATATTCTCAAGTGAGGCTACAAATTAGGTGGAAAAGGAAATAGAGTTGGTTGGATATTTGGATCACCCAAGTACAAATGGCCTATTTGGTATAATATGGAAAATTAATCTAATTCTGCATTAAAATGAAAATAAAACAATATTATTTTCCTTCTCCCACCTCTTCATACATCTATGGACCTTTGTCATATCCCTTTTGTGGTCATGGGAGCCACAACTCCAAAAACTCATCTAACAAACCAAATATAAATGCAAATGCAATTTACAATCATCCTTATAGACCCAACACATTCAAGCAATCATAAACTGACTGGATTACGATTGAAGAAAAATAATGCATCTATATAATGCATTGATTTATGATCCTTTTATAGTTGGTTATAGAAAGAGTGAAAAAGTGAGGGAACACATGTTGGCTAACAAATGAGGCAAATTGTGTTTGAAAAAGTGCTAGTAAAGGCCCAATTCTATGTAAGTGATTAATAGTAAGCATGTGAAATTAGGCATGACTCTTAAAATGTTTTTCATTGTAAAACACTCTTAATGAAGAAACTTCATATGGGTTTTGGGATAAAATTCATATGGGTTTTGGGTTTGAACTAATGAAGCATGATTCCCACAACCACACCAATCATCAATGTATGACATACATTGGAAACATAACCCAAAACTAAAGATTATGCTATCATTTATAAGGTAAGACAAGAACTAAAAAAAAAATTCAAACAACCATGATAGATTGTTTATGCTTGAGTATTGCACTATTTTTGCATTTTAAATCCAATGCAAGGAGGTGAATTGGTGTTTGATTCAAACCTCACAAGTGTTGGGAAATTCAAAGGCTTCGTATAGGCAAAATTTTATTCATACTTGTAATGAGTAATATAGGCCAAACTATCCTCATACTTATAATGAGTAATGACAATTTAAAAAAACATTTTGAGGTTGAGTTTATAACGATAAATATGAAATCAAATAATATCCATTCAAACTCTTTAGTGTTGGTAAATATCATAATGAATATAATGATGGTTTCGAGGCCATGAGACTATTATATGCGCAAAAATATTCAAGGTACATGAAGTAGGTTGTTGGAAGATTGGTTGTTGTCAGTGATGTCAAACCTAGTCATTGGTTTTGGACCACAAGATTGATGAAGGTATTTGGACATGAAAGACAATGCACATGCATATACAACACCCATGGATGGATAGTATACATCATGTTGTTTCTAGTGGTATGTGGCACGTCATGTGGATCCTCATGGTTGAGGAGAAATGAGTTTTTGAAAATGACAAAGTGAATTGAATAAGGAAGTACATGTAGGCCCTGAAGATAATTAAAGAAAAACATTACAAAATAAGAAAGTGTCAGGTCAGTCCTAATGTTAAAAGGAAGTGAAGTAAATGACATAAATAAATATCATTATACATTCATTTGATACACAAGTCTAATTTAAGAGGACATCATAAGTAAAGAAGGCCAAATTTCAAGGGAGGATGAAGTCTTTTGGTGATGTGTTCTAAGGTATGTTATTTTCAGGTCATCTTATCATTTTCTCTATAACAATTTTTATAGAATGCGTTAGATGGTGAAATTGCTATGGTATTGAGAATACATATCAACGTACCTGTGGTAAAAGTATCAACTCTTTATTCTCTATAATTATGGAGATACACTCTGTGGAAGATAGGGTTTTTGACCAGTCCTGAAGCTAGTCAATAAAAAGGTGTTCCAGGTAAAAAAGTCATAACTTATTCATAGAAATCCAAATGAAGTGGGACTCATTTCATTGGAAAGAGTACGACCATTATTTTCATTTTTGTGAGTTTCAAAATCAGATGTTAAATAGTGCGGGAGGGGCATTCTGTACAAGTTCGCTCTCCTGAATAAACAAGAATTGAATAAAGTCTACCATTCTTTATATAAATTCTTTTTGGGGAGGATTCAAGGACTGAAACTTGGAGAATTTCAGAGAATACATTGATTAATATGATCTACAAGATCAAAGTATTCCAATAATTGAAGAA